>JH719979.1:156055-179605 GCA_000231845.2 Tetrahymena malaccensis 436
GAAGTTAAGCGCCTTAAGGCTGGGTTAGTACTAAGGTGGGGGACCGCTTGGGAAGTCCCAGTGTCGACAACCTTTTTTTAAATAAAACTATTTTATTTTTGATGCATAGATAAGAAAATTATAAATATATATATAATTTTTATTTAATTTTTTTAATAAAGTTAATATATTATTTAACTTATAATATTAATTAATTAAATAAGATATTTGGGTTTATACTTACTCAATTTAGATATTTATAAATCAATTAAAAGCCTGAATTAATTTGAAAATTTACTTAATTATTTGATAGAGAGAAATTTATGTGCTTATAATATGTTTCTTTGCAATAAAAACTCTATTACATCTCTTACTATATCAAGAAATAAAATTTGTATATAATTAGTAAATACATACTAATTGATTTTAAAGATTTAAAACAATAACATTTTTTATTTTTATAAATAATTTTCTAAAATTATTATGAATTCAATTCAAGCTATTTTTGAAAAAAATTATGTAAGTCATTTTGTTTTAATTCAGAATTTAATAGAAATTAGAAAAAAGAATGTAAATCTATCTTTGAAGAAGATTTGTTATCATTTGAAAAGATGAAAACATGTAAGAAAATATAAATGAATTTAAAAAAATAAAATTAAATACACAAAATGTCTTTCATTTTTTTTACCTCTATTATAATATTGTTTGGAATAATCATCTTTATTTATAGATTTTTGTTACTTCCAAAAATCAGGTTGATTCAAATAAAGAGAAAATATGGTGATAAAATTAAAATAATTCATCATTATGGACCAGGTCTTCTAGTGGAATATAAGAAGAGCTATATCTAAAACAAAGACAGCTTAAACTTTTTACGCCATATGGCTAATTAAAATGGAAATAATATTCAAGCTTATGCCTTTAATATTGGAGCAAGTGTGGGGTATAGCTTTGTAGACCCTGAGTTAATTAAGTTGGTTCATTAAAATCATGATGCTTTTTAAAAAATTGATGTAAGCTAAGCTATAGCTTACCTCTTTTCTAACTCCTTATTACTTGCAACAGGTAAAAACTGGTAGAAGTAGCGCTAGTTCTTAGGAAAATCTTTCCATTATGATGAAATTAAAAATTATTTTCCATCTATCAAAGAAATCTGCTTATAAGTTTCTGATAGAATAAGAGATGAGCTGATAAAAAATCCTAATAAAGAAATTAAAGTTGTGAAGACATGTGAATAAATTACATCAGAAGTTGTTTTTAAAGCATTTTTTGGATCTACTTCTGAAAATATTTTAATTAACACTGATAATGAAGGAAGTGTGCCTATTTCTTAAGAATTAGTTTCTATAATTATGGACTCATTTCGCATCCTCTAACATAATAAGTTGCTTCAATTGAAGAGTTAGCTTTTAAAGAGAAGAACATTTGATATCTTCCCTCTAAAGGAAGAAACAAAATTGCTTAACCGTTTAATTCAGCTTAAACAAACATGTAAAAATATCGTATTAAAAAGATAATAAGAACTTATTTCGGATCCATCAACCTGCAAAAAAAACTTTCTAGACCTATATTTAAAAGAAACGATTTAAAATGTTAATAATGAAATAACAATAGAAGAAATAATTGATAATTTCTGTGCTTTATTTTTTGCAGGAACAGATACTACTGGAAATATGACTGGGGCAGCTTTGTATTTTTTGTCTTTAAACCCAAGTATTTAATAAGAAGCAAGAGAAGAAGTGATGTAGATAATAAAATTGAAGACAGATAGCTCAGAGATAAAGGAATTTTATAAGTGTCTATAATTTGAGGATCTGGCAAAATTTGATCTGATTAATTCAATATTAAAAGAATCTTTGAGGCTTGTTCCCCCCGCTTCAGGAGTATTTCCTAGAATTTCAAACAAAGACATTAAAATCGGACAGTTTGAAGTGAAAAAAGGAGATCTTGTAAACACTCATTTTATTTACAATCAAAGCAATCCATAAGTTTTTGCAAATTAAGACTAATTCAATCCTTATAGATGGATGAAAGGAAAAGAGTATAAATTTTATTTTTATTTATTTATAAAATTATTAAAAAACTAAATTATTTTTTTTAATTTTAATAATAGCTAAGTTAATGTCTTTAGCTTTACTCCTTTTTCATTAGGACCTAGAAATTGTATTGGATAACATTTAGCTATGATAGAAGGCAAGTGCATTCTAATTAACTTTTTGCTTAACTTTGATATAATACCTATCCCTTCGAAAGAAGTTCATTATGAGATGAAGATTATTTATGGATTAAACCCTGATAATTTGGTTTATTTTAGACCGAGAAACAATTGAAATCAAAAAAATATAAATTTTTTTATAGACCATTAAAATTATAAATATATATTACTTTATGTGTTTATGTGGCATTTTATAAAAATTTTTAATTTACTTTATTCTAAAAATTAAAATAAATAAAAGGATTGTTAAATATAAAATTAAAAAAATGTAAAAATATATTGTAAATTTTAAGTTACCTTATTTTCTTTAATATGTTAAAACTCTTTATTTATTAAATAAAAATTTGCTCCTTTATTAACTCTCCTTTTTAATTAATTTATTTGTTGCTTGATTCTGATTTTGCTTTTTTTAATTAAACTAATTTTTCATTTTCAAATTTTTTTTATTTAATTATTTACTATTTTTTTATAATTCCATTTTTTTTTTTCTTCATTTTTCCTTCTCTATTCTATGTTTAATGAGTACCAGATAAATTCGTACAAATGGTGTCTTAGGCTTAAGCTCTGCTTTAGCAACTTATGCTAATATCTCAAATTAGATACTTAATTTAAAATAAAAATAGTTTATTTATTTTATTTAAATTGTGAGGTTTTTAATAAAAAAAACTTAATTAAAAATAAAAAAAACTTATCATTTGATTGCTTTTTAATTTTTATTTTGATTTTTTAATTAAGCAGCATCTCTAAATATTGAAAAAAATATTTTTATAAATTTTATATTAATTAAACCAAGAGGATTTTTTTACAATTATTTTAATTAAAATAAATTAAATTATTTGGTAAATTTTTGGTTTTAATCTTTTTGTAATTCTTTTGTTTTTTTTAATCCTTTTTCTGAATATAATTTTAAAAAAATGTAAATAATGCGAGTATGTTTTAGATTTTGCATCATAGAATATAAAATTTAATAATATTAACATTTGCTTTTAATTTAAATTGATTAAATTTTAAATATTGTTATTTGCCTGTTTTAAAAACCTTTTATAATTTTTTTTAGTTTTAATTTTAAGGTCACAAGAAGGAAAGTATGGTATTTAAGTAAAATAACAATTAAACTCTAAATTATAGAATATTTTTAAGAGAAACAGCTATTAGATCAGTCACTCTGCCAATATTGTTAATCATAGCCTTAACAATTTAGTAAATATATTAAAAAAAGATTTAAAAATGTTTACATCATATGTTTAATTCATGAACTATTTAATTAGAGAAAAACTGGTAGAGTTTGCTCAGTAAATGTAATTATAAGTTATGATTTTTATTTTTTAGATAAAAATAAGTGGTGATAAATAATTTATTGGATTGTTTTATTTGTTTTAATTAAATTTTCAAATGTGTGAAGATAAAATAAAAAATTGTTACAGTTAGATTTTGTAATTATGATTAGCATATTGCTTTTATTTGCTTACTCTTTTTTAATTTTAGTTACTAATTTTAAAAATTGCATTAAAAATGCAGTATTAAATAAAACCACATAATTATTGAAGTTTATAATAAATAAATTTCATTTAAAATTAAATAGAAATAAAATCAGATATGATATTAGTAGCTCTTTATATTGTTTTAGGGATTTTAGGTTTGATATTCGCTATTGCTATATACAGCCTTGCTGTGTATCCTTATCTAAGGCTCAAAATTATGAAATAAAAATATGGCGATAAGATATAAGTATTCTTTAATATCGGAGATGGAATACTTAAAGAATACAAAAAAGATTTGGAAAATAAAAATGATAGCTTGGCATTTATTCGTGATATGCACAAAAAGAATTTAAAAGCCATAGGTTTCAATTTAGGGACAAAAGTAGGATTAAGTTTTGTAGACCCTGAGCTGATAAAATAAGTGCATTAAAACCATGATTCTTTTCATAAAATTGATGCAGCTATGGCTGTAACATTTTTGTTTGGAAACTCAATCCTGTACGCAAAAGGTAAGGATTGGTAAAGACAAAGATAATTCTTAGGAAAATCATTCCATTTCGAAGAAATCAAAAACTATTTGCCTTTTATCAAAGAAGTTTGCCAAAAGACATTTGAGAGTATCAATAAATAACTATCTCAAAATGAACAAACTGAGATTCATGCTGTAAAAATATGCGAACAAGTAACATCAGAAGTAGTTTTTAGGGTCTTTTTCGGAGCTACTTCTCAAAATTTAGCAATAAAAAGGGAAGATGGAACTTAAATTCCTATTGCTCATGAGTTTGTAGAAACAATCATGAACTCATTCTAGTTGTTATAGAATGACAAAATAGCTTTAATAAAATGGTTATTATTTAAAAGAAACAGCACCAAATTTTTAAGGACTAAAGGAGAAGAAAGTATACTCAATCGCCTGATAGCTATCAAGTAAACTTGCCTTTAAGTTGTGCTAAAAAGAAGAGACGAACTCATTAAAGATCCATCTCAAGCTAAGAAGAATTTCTTAGACAAATATTTAATAGATATGATTGAGAACAAAAACAGCCAAGTGACATATGATGAAATAGTTGATAACTTTTCTGGTTTATTTTTTGCTGGTACAGACACAACTGGTAACATGACAGGAGTAGCGCTTTACTATCTTTCGCTCTATCCTGAAATTCAGAAATAAGCTAGAGAAGAAGTAATTAAAGTGCTTTCTTAAAAACAAAAAGAAAAGAGAACTGATTAATTATTCAATTAATTAACTTTTGATGATCTCTCTAATTTAAACCTAATAAATTCTATTTTGAAAGAATCTCTAAGACTAGTTCCTCCAGCCAACGAAGTGTTCCCAAGAATAGCTGACCATGACATGAAAATAGGTGAGTTCTAAATTGAGAAGGGAGATTTAGTTAACACTCATTTTATCTACAACCAGTCAAACCCCGAATATTATCCAAATCCAGATGTCTTCGACCCTCACCGCTGGATGAACGCAAAAGAGTAAATTTTATTTACATATTCTTTTTATATAAAATTTAAATATAAACAAAAAAATAGTTCATAAAATACATTTCACTTTACTCCATTCTCCTTAGGTCCCAGAAACTGTATTGGTTAGCATCTTGCTATGATTGAAGGAAAATGTATGCTTGCAAATATTTTACTCTAGTTTGAAGTTTTACCAAATCACTCATAGAAGATTGTTAAAGAAGTCAAAATAATTTATGGTTTTAAAGACGATAACGTCGTTTTTTTCAAAAAATTAAAAACAAACTGAGGGAGACTTGAGCTATTTGTTATAGAAAGCTTATTTATTAAAATAAATAATACTGTTCAATCAAATTATCTGGTTTAAAAATAAATTATTGTTTCAATTTAAAAATTATATATCTACTCTTAGTATCATTAATATTCAAATATTTTATCAACAATTTTTAATATTTATATCTTTATTGAAAAGCATTTGTTTATAGTTTTAAATATTTTATTTTCTGATATAAATTTTAGTAAAATTAAACGCAATTTACATTATTAATAAATAAATTAGTTAGTTAATAAATATTGTTTTTTAAGCAATAAAATAAAGTAATGAATTTTTTTTATTGTCCGAAATAAAATAAAATTGTGATAAGAAATTAAAATTTCTGATCAATTTTATTTTTGATAAATCATAAGCTAACACAGATAATTTCTAATATTTTAATCACAATTTTTCAGATTTGATAAGTAGGTTTCAATTTATTTCTTTCAAATTACATATATAAGGTTTTTATATCAAATCAAACATTAATGGTTAATATTTATTTATCAGAAAGTACGAGAAATTTAAAGTTTTTGCCAAACAGTTTACTAAAAATTTTAGTTTAAATTGGTAAATAATTCCATCTGATGCAAGATATAAAAAATTCAATCATAAATTTATATTGTCCAACATAGAAAAAATAGCTGAAAATATGATTTTCATATCTACATTGTTAATACTGAGTATTATTTTTATATCTTATAAAATGATACTTTATCCAAAAATAAGACTTATGTAGCTTTAGAAAAAGCATGGAAAATGTATGAAAGTTATTCACCATTATGGAACTGGCTTACTTATGGAATATAAAAATGGATTTTAACAATCAAATGATAGCATGGCTTTTATAAGAAAAATGTCAAAAGAAGATAAAAATAGCATTTAAGCATTTGGATTTAATATTGGACCTAAAATTGGAATAAGCTTCCTTGATCCAGAACTCATCAGACAAGTTCACTAAAATCATGATGCTTTTTAAAAGATTGATGTGAGTTAAGCTATAGTCTATCTTTTTTCAAACTCGCTTATCTATGCGACAGGTTAAAACTGGTAGCGCTAAAGGCAGTTCTTAGGGAAATCGTTCCATTTTGATGAAATTAAAAATTACTTGCCTTGCATCAAAGAAATTTGTATTAACACTTCAAACAAAATAAGTAAAGATATAAGCATGAATCCTTAAAAAGAAATCTAAGTAGTCAAGATTTGTGAGAATATTACTTCGGAAGTAGTTTTTAGGGTGTTTTTTGGTTCTACTTAAGAAGATATTTTAATTGAAAGAGAGGATGGGTAGAAATTAAGTATATCTGAAGAACTTGTTTCAATTGTTATGGATTCTTTCCGTATTCTTCAATAAGATAAATTACTTTTAATCAAAAATCTTATCTTAAAAAGATACAGTTTGAAAATACTGCCTCTTAAAGAAGAGAAATAGCTCCATAATCGCTTGATATCTCTAAAAAAAGCTTGTGAAGCTATAATTTTAAAACGAAAAAAATAGCTATAATTAGATCCAACTTTATATAAAAAGAACTTTCTCGATCTTTACTTAAAAGAAATTATTCAAAATAGTAATACAGAAATTACTATTGATGAAATTATTGCTAATTTTTGTGGTTTGTTTTTCGCAGGCACTGATACCACAGGAAATATGACAGGTGTGGCTTTGTATTATCTTTCTTTGAATCCAAAAATTTAGTAAGAAGCTAGAGAAGAAGTTATTCAAATTCTTTCAAAAAAGAATTAGAACTCTGACATAAATGGCCTATTCAATTATATAGCATTTGAAGATCTTTCAAGTATGAATCTAATAAATGCTATATTGAAAGAATCTTTAAGGCTTATTCCACCTGCTATTGGAGTTTTTCCAAGATAAGCAAATAGAGATGTTAAAATAGGTTAATTTGAATTAAAAAAAGGAGATTTAGTGAACACTCACTTTATATACAGCTAGGCAAATCCCTTAATATTTGAAAATCCAGATAAGTTTGATCCTAAAAGATGGATGAATGGAAAAGAGTAATCATTTTTATTTAATTCCCCATTTTTTTTACATTAATTAACAAAAATAGGTCTTAATATGCATTTAGCTTTACTCCATTTTCATTAGGTCCTAGAAACTGCATAGGCTAACATTTAGCTATGATTGAAGGCAAGTGTATGCTAGCCAATTTTTTACTTAACTATGACATTTTACCTAATGAGTCATAAAATATAGGATTAGAAATGAAAATCATTTATGGATTGTCTCCTGATAATTTGGTTTATTTTAAAAAGAGATGAGGGCTTTATAAACAGCGATAAATTAAAAATAAACAAATTTATAATAAGTTGAAACATTTATTTTTTATGAAAAAATAAATCTCATATATTTTTTTATGTTTTTAGTTTTTCAATTTTATAAATTTATCTTATCATTTTAATGATATTATATTTAACATGTAATATGTTAAATATTAACTAAAATTTTGCTTCTAATTATCATAGTTAGGTTTTAAAGACTTTATTTATCCTTTTATTAACTATTAAAAATAATTTATTATAATGGATTAAATTTTAAAGAAACAGTTTAGAAATTTTTAAAATATTTATGAAGAAGTTTTTTTCAATAACAAAAAAACTATAAAAAATTATTGATTTCTATCTATTTAAAAGTGGAAAGAAGCACTAAATTTCTCTTAATTATATAAATACTTAGATTGGTATGATTTAGAATAAGTATAACTTTAATAATGAAGAATTTTATAATACATAAATTTATTATATTCAAAATGTTTGATAAAATACTTTTCATTTTTAGTGACTGAGTTTTATTTATAAACAAACATGTTTTTTTTATTTGAAAAAATCATTTGAAATTGCATAAATATTTATTTATATTGTATTGTAATTTCTTTTGTGATAAATCGTTAAGAAATTATTTTATTTATTATTGAAAATAATTAAATTTATTAAGTATTAAGATAAAAGTAATTTAAAAAATAAATTTATTGAAATCCTTAGAGAGGAAAGCAATCTTAAATTACAATCTTAATAAATTTCAACACAAAATATCTCTATTCTTTATTACTTTCATTTTATATAAAAAATTAAATTTATTATTGAAAATATTTATCACAAAGAAATGATGAAAATTTAAAATCTGTCTTTCTATAAATATGGATTTTTGTGAATGAAAGAAGATTATCAAATTATTTTAAATTATTCTTGCTTACAAAATTGAAAGTTAAGCACGATATATTCATTCAATATTAATTTATTAAGACAAAATTTAATTAGTAAAAGGGTTGGTTCACTAAAAACTATTAAAATGAAAAATCTTAAAATAGTTAGTTAAACAATATAATAACTCTTTCATCAACAAGATAAGTAAATTAGTTTTCTATTCTAAGAAATGATATCTTCTTATTTAAATATTAAATTCTATTCCATATCTTATTTTAATAAGAAAGTTGTTCTAATTTTTTAAGTTTAAATACTCAAATAAGTAAAAAAAATAAAAGTTTTGATTTCGATCATCAAAATTATTTTAATAAAATTATTTTTTTTTAAGCAAATTCATAATTGATCCATTTTACTTGTTTGTAATGAAAATAGTAAGAAATAAATAATTTTAAAACTCATAGATTAATTTATGGAAGATTTAAGTAAGTGCAAATTTATTTATAATGGTTTTTTAAAAAGAAAATAAGAATAACTTATGTTATAGCTGATTACAGTTCAAATGATCAAAAAAATATACTGAGGAATATTATTGAAAAGTATATTTAAAAATTAATACAAAATTTGAATTAAATTTATATATAGCGTCATAAACACTCAGAATAAGAAATTAATAATTTAAATAATAGTAACCTGATGTGGTGTCTATTTCCTTCCTATACTATTCTTGAAATTTTTTTATTTCAATTTTCTATTTATAGTACTTTAAAAATAAAATAATTCTTTTATTTTAAATTGTTTTTGTTCCTATCTTAATTTGATTGAATGCTATGTGATTTGAACTTTAAAACGTATATTAATGATAGTATTCTATTTTTGTTTTCTTCTTTAAATTTATTTATATGGCAGTATTGTGAAGAAGGTTTCTTGTTGATCTGACTCTATTTATCAAATATCTTCCTTTTCTGAGATTGAATACTAAAAAAACCTCTTAATGTTAATTTATTTATATTTCAAATAATTGTTATAAATTTATAATTGTAAATTAAATCTGCAGTATTTAAATAATGTTGAATATTCTTTTTATGCTTTTAGGATTATTCGTATTGCTTTTAGTTTTTGTGCTCTACAAAGTTATTATCTACCCTTATTTAAGATTATCTGCTTTTTCAAAGAAACATGGATAATAGGTCAAAGTATACTATAATATTGGGGTAGGGCTTTTAAAAGAATATGAATAGAGTTTGAGAATACAAAAAGACAGTATGGCTTTCTTCCGTTGTTTGCATGAGAAGAGTTTGTAAGCTATCGCTTTTAGTTTTGGCACAAAAGTAGGATTAATCTTTGTAGATTCTGAATTAAATAAATAAGTGCACTAAAATCATGATGCTTTTATGAAGATTGATGGTTCTATGGCTATCATTTATTTATTTGGTGATTCTCTGCTATATGCTAAGGGTAAGGAATGGCAACGCTAAAGATAATTTTTAGGAAAATCATTCCATTTTGAAGAGATTAAGAATTATTTACCTTGTATTAGAGAGACATCTAGCAAAGTATTTGGCGAAATCAAAGAATAATTAAAACAATTAGACCAAATAGAAGTATAAGTAGTTAAAACATGTGAGGCAGTCACTTCTGAAGTTGTTTTTAAAGTTTTCTTTGGGTCAACATCTTAACAATTGAAAATTATAAATGAGGATGGAAGCCAAACTTTAGTTGCTTAAGAACTTGTTTCAACTATCACTGATTCCTTTCTTATACTATAGCATAGTAAAATATCTCTAATAAAGTGGATATTATTTGAAAGAAAAAGTATTAAGTATTTTCCCACAAAAAATGAGTAGAATTTGTTAAACCGCTTGGTTGCAATAAAGAAATCATGTATGTAAGTAATTGAAAAAAGAAAAGGAGAGCTCATAAATGATCTAAAATCTGCTAAAAACAACTTTTTAGATTAATACTTAAAAGAAATGATATTAAATAATAAATCAGAAATATCTAATGAAGAAATCATAGACAATTTTTTAGTCTTATTTTTTGCAGGCACTGATACAACTGGAAATATGACAGGAGTAGCTTTCTACTATTTATAGCTTTACCCTGATATTCAAAGTCAAGCAAGAGAAGAAATTATTAAACTAGCATCATCAAGAACAAAATCCACCAATCCAATTGATCTTTTTAACTCATTAACTTTTGAAGACATTCAAAATATGAATTATGTAAATTCTGTACTAAAGGAGTCCTTGAGGCTCGTTCCACCTGCAATTGAAGTTTTCCCAAGAGTTGCAGTTAAAGATATTAAAATAGGAGATTTCTAATTAAAAAAAGGAGACTTTGTAAACACAAATTTCATTTACAATTTCTCCAATCCAGAATTATATCCTGAACCAAATAAATTTGATCCTACAAGATGGATGAAACAAAAAGAGTAATTTATTTAATATTAACTATTTAATTCATTTATATTTATCTAAATATATTATTTTAATTACTAAACAGGAATTAGAATACATTTAATTTCACTCCCTTTTCATTAGGACCTAGAAACTGCATCGGATAACATCTTGCCATGATTGAAGGAAAATCTATGCTTGCTTATGTACTCTTAAACTTTGAAATACTTCCAAATAAAAACTAAGAAGTGGTCAAAGAGATGAGGACAATTTATGGCTTTTAGAAAGACAATCTAGTTTATTTTAAAAATAGAAGTAGTTGAAATCTATAAATTATACGAAAAACTTTATCCTGTTTCATAATTTTATATTTTTGAAATAATAAATAATTTGTTGTGAAAATCATTTTTAAATTAAATATTTTTAAAATTTTATTATTTAAAAATTATTTATTTTTAATTTGTATTTTTTAATATTTTTTTGATAAATTGCAAAAATAAATGAAAGGGGTTGTAAAAATGTTCATTAACCGAATTTATTTAACAAATCACTTTTATGCTTAAAAAATTATTTTATAAATAAATTTTTTCAATTTTACTATCCAAAATTACTCTTTTTATTTAATTAATTTTATTTATTGCAAAATTTAATTTAATTTTTCTAAATATAGAATAGATTATTTATTTATTTCTTTTTAAATTATAATTTGAAAAAAAGTTATCACATCACATTCATTTTAAAAGATATTTAGAAGAAACAAATTTTTAAATCTTTTATTTATTAAGAAAATCAGAAAAATTCAGATGTTTACTAAAATAAGAATTAGGTTTTATTAGTTAATAATTAGCTAGTACCTTTGGATACCATAAAAATATAACAAATTAAATATTTGCATCATTAATATTTAAATTTGAAGAAACTTGATTATGTAACAACAAGAAATATCTTTTACTTTATAAATATATTTGATTGATTGATTTGATAATTTGTATTTAAAAATGTATGACTTACTTCTAATTAAAAAGCAATGAATTGAAATATATTTTAAATACGTTGGGGTTTTTGTGTAAGATTAAACAATATTTATTTAAAATAGCTAGCATTTCTTACTTTTTGTTATTTTATTATTGATAATTGGTTGAATGATTTTTCTTGCTTAATTAAATTTCCTTAGTAAATTAATCAATTTTTTCATTATTCTTATTCTAATTAATATTTAATTTACTGTAAAATATTTACTTCTTATTATTAAATACAATAAATTTCTCTAATTTTTAGGTAATTTATTTTAATTACAAAATTACAAAGAAATATCCTTTTTTAACTCATCATGCTGAATATAATTTTAGGGTTATTTGGACTGGTACTATTGCTGACAATATTTATTTTGTACAAGGTTATTATATATCCTTATTTTAGATTATCTTCTATCTAAAAGAAGTATGGTCAAAAAATCAAAGTCTACTTTAATTTTGGGGTTGGATTTATCAGAGAATACAAAAAGAGTTTACGCCTGTATAATGATAGTTTAGCTTTCTTTCGTAATATGCATTAAAAGAGTTTATAAGCGATTGCATACAGTTATAGCACAGGTGTTGGCTTTACTTTTATAGATCCAGAGTTGGCTAAATTTGTTCATCAGAATCATGAGGTCTTCTAGAAGATTAATATATCTATGGCAATCAGCTACTTGTTTGGCGATTCTTTGATATACGCTAAAGGCAAAGAATGGTAACGCTAAAGATAATTTTTGGGAAAATCTTTCCATTTCGAAGAAATTTAGAATTATTTACCTTCGATTAAAGATGTCTCTGCTAAAGTGTTTGGAGAAATCAAAGAACAGTTGAAATAATCAGATCAAAAAGAAATTTAAATTGTTAAAACATGCGAAAAGATCACCTCCGAAGTTGTTTTCAGAGTTTTCTTTGGGACAGCTTCCTAAAATTTGACAATCAAAAAATAAGATGGGAGCTAAATTTCTGTTGCTTAAGAACTGGTGTCAACAATCAACAGCTCTTTTTAAATATTTTTTAATGATAAGATATCTCTCATAAAGTGGATAATATTAGAAAAAAATACTATCAAATATTTTCCTACAAAAAATGAGTAGAACTTATTAAATAGAATGATTGAAATAAAGTAAACATGTATGAAAGCTATTGAACAAAGAAAGTAAGAGCTCTTAAAAGATGTGAAATCTGCTAAATATAACTTTTTAGATTAGTACTTAAAAGAATTGATAGTTAGTAACTAATCCTAGATAACTAATGAAGAGATCATAGACAACTTTTTAGCATTACTTTTTGCTGGCACTGATTCTACAGGAAATATGACAGGGGCTGCTTTGTATTTTTTATCAATTCACCCTGATATTCAAAATAAAGCTAGAGAAGAAGTTATTAAGCTAGCTACTTCTAGAACAAGCTCCACTAATCCAGTTGACCTTTTCAATTCATTAACTATAGAAGATATTTAAAATTTAAATTTAGTGAATTCTGTACTAAAGGAGTCTTTGAGATTAATGCCACCAGCTATAGAAGTTTTTCCAAGAATTGCAGCTTAAGATATCTAAGTAGGAGATTTCTAAGTTAAAAAGGGAGATTTTGTGAATACCCATTTCATTTACAACTTTTCAAACCCTTAAATATATCCTGAACCAGATAAATTTGACCCGACAAGATGGATGAAATAGAAAGAGTAAAGCAAATTATTTATTTATATTTACTTTATATTAACTTCTTTAACTTAAATATAGATAGTAGAATGTATTTAATTTCACTCCCTTTTCATAAGGACCAAGAAATTGTATAGGCTAACACCTTGCCATGATTGAAGGAAAATGTATGATTGCTTATGTCCTATTAAACTTTGAAATACTACCTAATAAGAATTAAGAAATAATAAAAGAGATGAAGATAATTTATGGATTTCAGAAAGATAACCTCGTTTTTTTTAAAAATAGAAGTTGAGCTAATTTATAAATAATTTCTTTTTATGTTTTCATATATCGTGATATAAAATTTTTCTAATAATAAGAAATTTTTAATCCTTATTTTATTAACATGAATAGTAATTTATAAAGCAAAATAATTCATTTAATGCATTTAATATGTTTTCTAAAATTAAATGATGAAATTATGTTTACCTAACAAATGATATGAGTTATGCCTAATATTACAAAATGCATTAAAGTATTATTGCAAATTTAAAAATAATTAAAAGTGCCGTCAGAAATCAAAAAGACTACTAAAATTAAAAAATAGATAGTAATTTTATAAACATTTTGCCTCAATTTTATTTTTCCAGAAATAATCAAATAATCAATCAGCTTTTATGTTTTTTTTGATATTATATTTATTTATTTATGAATTTATGTTTTCTTTTCGTTTAATAAATATTTTTTTTGATTTATGAAAAAAGCAAGAAAATAAAATTAGTCCTTTAATTTCCTAATATTAACATAAATAAGAAATTTTCCTATTTTTAAAATTAAAATTGTCCATTAAAATTTAATAAGATAGATTAAAAAACATCATATTGAATATTCATGTCATCCTATAGAAATAAAACTCTAAGTGCTCAAATTAGAGTAGGATTAAGTTTTAAATTAAATTAAAACAATATTTTATTTAATTTTTGTTTTATTAATATTGAAATATTAAATATTATAAATATAGCAATACTTTTATCTTGAAAACCTTAGCTAATATATTTAATCAAGTCAAGATAAAACTCTGTTATTTTTAAGATTTTGTGTAAAATATGATTTGTAAATAAAGATGAAGTCAAATAGGTAAAATTTTTCATTTGTATTATTTAATTATTAGAGGATGACGATGATGATTTATGTTAAAAAGAGTATACTAACATTATACTTTTAATTATTTTCACAGCTTACATTCAAATTAATTTAGTAATAGCAGCTTTTAAATCCATTAATTAAAATACATTGCTGAGATTTAGTGCCAAAGGTTTAACTTCTGAATTTTAGATAAAATTCAAATTATAGTTTACAGACAAATCTTTTTTGAAGGATATTTAGAAAATTTTAATGAATATAATCAATTCTGTTGATTATCCCTAAATCAAACACATATTGAGCTTAAAATTTTTAGATATAAAATTATTTTTATTACAAATATTTTAATTAATTAATGAATTAAAAAAAGCATCTTCAAGTTATTTTATTGGACTTAAAAAATGGTTTTCTTTTAAAAATGAATAAAATCCTTAGAATTAAATTTTATCAGATGAAAAACTAATTAGAAAATATAAATTTGTTTACTTTGAATTCAATATAAAATTAGTAAATTTAAAATGAGAAGCTAACACTTTTATTTTTTATTTTAGCAAAATACATTTGATTTATACTTATATTTAGATTATTTGAGAAATACAGTCAATAGTTAAATATTGGTTATACTCGAATAGATAAATTTATTTTGAATTTAAATTAATGTCAATATGCTATTTAAATTATGGTGAAGCTAGTATTATTATTTATTTTATTACAATAAATAACTAAACTGCAAAATAAATAATATTAAGATGGTTTCCCTTTTATACTTAGTCTTAGGAGTGTCTCTAATTCCAATAATTCTAATAATTTACAAAGTAGTCCTATATCCTTTGACAAGATTGCTGTACTTAAAACATGTGTTTTAAGACAAAGTCAGAATATTCTACACTTATGGCTAAGGATTCTTTCCTCAATTCAAAAAAAACCTCCTTGAAAAAAGAGATAGCTTAGCTTTTGTTAGAGAAATGTACTCAAAAAAACTCTAAGCAGCCCTTTTCAGCATAGGAACCAAAGTCGGATTTATATTTTTGGATCCTGAGCTTATAAAGCAGGTACACTAAAATGCTGATGTTTTCAAAAAGAACGATGGAAGTTTAGCTATTACTTATCTATTCAGTAACTCTCTGTTATTTGTGAAAGGAAAAGAGTGGTAAAGGCAGAGACAATTTTTGGCTAAATCATTCAACTTCTAAGATATTAAAAACTATTTGCCCATATTTAAAGATGTTTCATCTAAAATATTTGGTCAGATAAGAAAAAATTTAGAAGTTTCTGATACACAAGAAATAGAAGTAGTAAAGACTTGCGAAAAGGTGACGTCAGAAGCTGTTTTTAGAGTTTTTTTTGGTTAAACATCTGAGAATTTGATAATCACTAACAAGGATGGAAGCAAGACTCTTTTAGCTCATGAATTGGTTGCTGTAGTTGTCGACTCTTTTCACATGCTCCTTCATGATAAGCTGCTTTTGCTTAAATTTACTATGCTTGGAAAAAATAGTATAAATATCTTACCTACTCAAAGTGAGCTATTATTATTAAATCGCTTGAAAGAAGTGAAGAGAGTATGCCTAGAAATCGTTGAAAAAAGAAGAAATGAACTTTTAAAAGATTAAAGCTAATTCAAAAATAATTTTTTGGATTAATATTTAAAAGAAACAATCATAAATCAAAACAAATTAATCACTGATGAGGAAATTATTGAGAATTTTATAGGTCTTTTCTTTGCTGGAACTGATACAACTGGAAACATGGCAGGAGTTGCTTTGTACTATCTATCTCTATATCCCGAAATTCAGTAAAAGGCGAGAGAAGAAATTTAGAGAGTTCTTTCGTCTAAATATCAATTAAATGAAGATCTTAATGAATTGTTTAGCTCTTTGACATTTGAAGATCTTCAATAATTAGATCTGATAAATTCTATTCTTAAAGAATCTTTAAGATTGATACCACCTGCTCCTTCTGTTTTTCCAAGAATAGCTGAAAAAGACATCAAAATCGGTGACTTCTAAGTCAAGAAGGGAGATTTTGTAAACACCTATTTCATATACAATTTCTATAATCCTGATTAATTCATTAATCCAGAGGTCTTTGATCCATACAGATGGATGAACCAAAATGAGTAAATATTTTTTTATTAATTTATTTATTTCAATTAATAATTAATTAATTTTAATAAAAGGTCATAAAATGTCTTTAACTTCACACCTTTCTCCTTGGGACCAAGGAACTGTATAGGTCAACATTTTGGTATGATTGAAGGTAAATGCATGCTTATCTATGCTTTGCTTAATTTTGACATAGTACCAAACAAAAATTAAGAAGTAAAAAAAATTATGGGAACAATCTATGGATTTGAAAAAGATAATCTAGTTTATTTCAAAAAAAGAAATCTAAAATATTGAATTAATTTAAATAAAGTTATTGTATTTTGCATATTTTTTTTAGAATATTCTTTAAAAAGATTGGTAATAAATTTAAATATTTTCAATTAAACAAAAGTATTTGAGTATCAAACAGAATATAAAATAAGTAATTACTGAGTAATTCATTTTTAATTTTTATTCTTATCTGCTTATCAAGTGATTCTCTAAAGCATCAAGTTCTTTAAACTCTACAAAATTAAATGTTTCACCTTCTGATTCAAGTATATGAGATCATATATTTTTTAATTATTAACATAAAATGTAGAAAAACTTAGCCAAATTAATTAAAAAATATTAATAAATTAAGAATGTAACAAATTTTTTTGACGATGACATTTGAAATATATTTTTCTTAAAGGGTTTTAATTTCTATTCTTTTAATAAATTAAATTTTTTATTTTTATAAATTTTGAATTATTTTGATTTTTTTAGAACCACTTTGTTAAATATTTCAAAATCTAAATCTAATATTTTATTTGATTTATCTAAATAAAAATAACCTTAAAGTTATATTCAATGTTACATTATTCATTTTAAAAATATAAATAAATACATACATTTTTTTATATTTAGACATTGTATTTTTCAAATTATCAATGGTATCTATTTTTATCACTTATTTTTTATCATAATTTTATTTTTTTTTCAACTAATCTTTTAGTTTTAAGAATCTTGATCAAGGCTTTGGATTTGTGTTTTGCATCAATTGGATTGAATCTACCAATACATATAATAGATAATTAAAATAATAAATGAGCAAATATATAAATTAAATTTAAGATACAAAAAATATTAACTTAATTTTATTTTGATCTTTATAAATAAAAAATTAGTAATCAGATTAAGAAAGATAGAAAATAAATAAATAAAATAAAAAGCTAATAAAATAAATGAGTATTTTTGTTTTAAATCCATTTTGATATTAAAAAATATCACAATCCAAAATAAATAAGTTTTTTTACCGCAATTCAAGTGCCAAATTTGATACATTAATGCTGTTTGCCAATCCAAAACATAAGCCTGTGACACCTTCATTGCCAATTTCATTCTAGCTTTTTAAATATTGAAGAAAATATCATTAGTTTGCTTATTAGTAAGTTTAAAAGAACAATTTAGAAAAAGTATGAAATAACAATAAGCTAATAAATTATTTTAGCAAAAATTGAAAACGAAATATGACTTAAGTAAAAAAAAACATAATAAGAATCAAAAAGCAAATAAATTAAATTAAATTTTAATAAAAAAAGAGGTATTTTTAATAAATCCATTTTGAAATTAAATAATATTTCAATCCATAAGAAATAAGCTGTTTTTACAATAAATCAAGTGTCAAATTTGAGAGATTAATACATTTTGCTAAAATAGATCCTAAGCCTGAGGCTCCATTGGTACCAATTTTATTATTACTTTTTAAATATTGATGAAAATATAAGTATCTTACCAGTTAATTAGAAGGAAAATCAAGAAAATAAATATGAAATCAGAACAAACTAATAAATAATTTAAGTTAAAATTGAAAATAAAAAATGATTTAAATTAAAAAAAATATCATAATTTAAAAGCAAATAAATTAAATAAAAGTTAATAAATAAAAATAGTTTTTCTATATTAAATATATATTGGTATTAAAATATATCACAATCAAAAATAAATAAAATATTTTTACCTTAAATCAAGTGTTAAATTTGAGAGATTAAAGCAGTTTACTAATCCAGAAACTAAGCCTAAGGCACCATTTGCACCAATTTAAAGACCTCTTTTTAAATTAAGTAAAAAATAAAGTAAAGTGTCTAATTAATTTATGAAAGACAGATTTATTTAAAGCTAAACAAAGATTATTTAATTTAGTAATTAAATAAAATTATTAAATCTGAGATTAAATTTTTCATTTATAAATTTTTAGATATTCATTCATATTTTAACAGTAAATATTTTAGTAAATTCTAGAAATTTGGTTTTAGATTGGCTATTTTTAAAATTTTGTAAAATAAATAAAAATTTATTTTTTATTAAAAAATTCCTTCATCTATTTATTATTTTTTCTAATAATGCAAATAAATAAATTCTGCCTATCGAAAATTTAAAAGTCATTTATTTTACTCTAAATAGCTTATAAATAATTTGTAAGATAAAATGAAATAATAACAAACTAATTAATGAATGATTTAAGAGAAAATTGAAATTAAAAATAGCTTAAATTAAAAAACTCTAATCAGAATCAAAGAATGAGGTATTTTTGCTTTAAATCCATTTTAATATTTAAAATTATCACAATTTAAAAGAAATAAGCTATTTTTACCCTAAATCAAGTTTCAAAATTGAGAGATTAATACAATTTGCTAATGCCAAACCTAATTCTAAGGCACTATTTTCTCCTTTTTAATTTCCACTTTTTAAATATTAAAGAAAACATAATTATTTTACTAGCTATTTTAAGGGAAAATGAAGAAATATGTGAAATAAGAATAAAATAATTTGTGATTTGAGAGTTTAAAATGAGAAATGATTTAAATTAAAATAAACATAATCAGAATTAAAAAGCAGATAAATCTATAAAAAAGTAATTATTAAAGAGAGCTTTTTTGTATTAAATCAATTTTGATATTAAAAAATTTCACAACATAAAAAGAATAAGCTATTTTTACCGTAATTCAAGCTTCAAATTTGAGAGATTAGTGCACTTTGCTAATTCAGAACCTAAGCCTGAGACACCATTTGCCCCAATATAGTTTCCACTTTTTAAATATTTAAAAAAAAATTAGTTAGTTAGAAGGAAAACGAAGAAATAATATGAAATAATAAAAAACCAATAAATAATTTAAGCAAAAATTAAAAATTATTTAAATTAAAAAAAACAATAGAAGAATCAAAAAGTAAATAAATCAAATTTAAATTGTTTTTCTTTTAAACCAATTTTGATATTAAAAAATATCACAATACAAAAGGAATAAGATGTTTTACCTTAAATCAAGTATCAACGATTTGAGATTAGTGCAGTTTGCTAATGCAGAACCTAAGCTCGAGGTACCTACATCACCAATTTAATTGCAACTTTTTAAATATAGAAAAAAGTATAATTAGTTTGAAGGAAAAATGAAAAAAAAATATGAAATAACAAAAACTATTTTAGCAAAAATTGAAAAAAAGAATGACTTTAATTAAAAAAATTCATAACCAGAATAAAAAATTGAGTATTAATTTATTAAATCCATTTCAATATTAAAAAATATCATCACAGTCCAAATAATAAGCTGTTTTTACCGTAAACTAAGATTTAAATTTGAGAGGTTTGTGCAATTTACTAAGGCAGAACCTAAACCTGAGACACCATTAGCACCAATTTAATTTCCACTTTTTTAATATTGAAGAAACAAGTATTATCTTACTTGCTCATTTGAATTAAACATGAAGAAAAAATATGAAATAAGAATAAACTAAAAATAAAGTAAATTGGTAAAAATTTAAATTAAAATGACTAAAATTAAAAAAAATATAATCAAAATTAAAAGTTAATAAATCAAATAAAATTTAATAAGCAAAGAGATTATTTTTGTTTTAAATTCATTTTGATATTGAAAAATATCACAAATACAAAGAAATAAGCTGTACTTACCCTAAATCAAGCACTAAACTTGAGAGATTAGTACAGTTTGACCATAAGGAATGTAATCCTGAGACACCTTCATCACCAATTTGATTGTAACTTTGCAAATATAGAAACGAATATAATTAGTTTAGTATTTAGTAAGATTTAAGGAAGAATGAAGAAAAAATATGAAATAAAAATAAAATAATAAATATTTTGAACTTCTGTTAAAAATCAAAAATTATTTAAATTAAAAAAAATGTAATCTCAATAAAAAAAAAAGAGTATTTCCATTTTCAATCAATTTCGATATAAAATATATAGCAACCATAAAGGAATAAGCTGTTTTTACCTCAATTCAAGTGTCAAATTTAAGAGATTAGTGCATTTTTCTAATGCAAAACATAAGTTTGAGGTACCATTTGCACCAATTTAATTTTCACTTTTTTAAGTATTGAAGAAAATATAATTAGCTTATGATAATAGTTAATCAGTAAAAAGAAAGTAAGAAAAATTAAAAAAAGAAGAAGAATTAGCTAATAAATAATTTAATCAAGAATTTAAAAAGAAAAATGATTTGAGTTAAAAAACAAAATATTAATAAAATTAATGAAAATGCTAATAAATAAAACATGAATTTTTTTTCTAAATCTATTTTGATATTAAAAAAGATCACAATAAAAGAGAAATAAGCTATTTTTACAATAAAGTTAGAGTCAAATTTGAAAGATTTGAACATTTTGCTAATGCAGATCCTAAGTCTGAGGCACCTTTTGCACCAATTTAATTTCTACTATTTAAATAATTAAGAAAAAATAATTATTTTTAGTTAGTTAGAAAGAAAGAATATGAAGAAATAAAAAATATGAAATAAAAACTACTTAAAAAAAATAATAACAAATATCAAAAAGAAAATTAAAATTAACAAAAGAATTTTAGTTTTAAATAATTTTATATTAAAAAATTTTATGTAAGTAAAAAAACAAACTGTTTTACCGTAAATTAAGTGTCAAATTTGAGAGATAAGTGCAGTTTGCTAATACAGAACCTAATCCTGAAGCAGTTTAATCATTAATTTAATTAGAACTTATTAAATTTCGAGAGAAAAAAAATTAGTTTATTAATTAGATCAAAAATGAAAAAATAAGAAATTATTAAATAAATGTAGCAAAATAATAATTAAAAAAACTTATATGAGTTAACATAAATATGCTTTTAAATATAAAAAAAGAAAACAAATGAAATTTATTATTTGAAAAAATAAGATAAATGATAATAAATTTAATTTACCTGAGATTAATAATGATATTAGTATGAGATTCAAGCGGAGAGTTAAAAAACTTTTTTAATGATAAAAATAAAGTTAAAGAGTAGTAAATTAAATATAAATAATTACATCTTCGATTTTGGAAAATTATTTATTTTATTATGCCATTTACTTTTTTTATATTTAATAATTAACAATTTTACATAAATTTAATTAATTATAAAGATAGTACATTAATTAATTTATTTTTAATAAAACTATTTGGATATAAAAAACAAATTGATTTTTTATCAGATATAATTTTAGAAAATAATAATAAATAAAGGATATATATGTAGTTAGAGAGTTTTATTATAAAATAGCAATTCTTGTTCATCTTGCTCAAAGCTTTTCTTTTTTTAAATAAAAAATTTTACATTTATAAAATAATATATATTATGATTTTGTTTGAAGATATTTTTATAAAATATGTATTCTTTTGTTAAATTAATGTTTAAATAAATTTTTTAAAATTTAATCAACAACTTAATTAAAAATGTTATGAAGAATGAACCTTTATTGATTGTAATTAAACCACTTAAATTACCTACTAAAAAATAACTGGTAATTATTCAACATAATTTTTACAGGAATGACACAAAAGCTAGCATAGCAGGAGCTGAATAATATTATTTTTAAATTTATCATCAAATTTAACAAAAAGCATGAAATAAAGCATTTTTAAAATTTTAATAAAAGGTTGCATCAATAGGCACAAAGGATTTTTTTCATATTTCTCTTATGATGGGATTGTAAGCTAGAATTTATTAAATTCAATTTAAAAGAAGTTTAATTTATTTCTTTGCTAAAACAGTAAAGATTTTTATCTTGTATTAATATTTTAGCAAAATAAGCAAATAAATAAAAAAATAAAATTATTACAAAAATTTACTTTTTGAATATAAAGAAGTGAAAATAATTTAATTTAATTTTTTGTTAAATATGTTAAAAGAATTAATAGATTTTAAAATAGTTAAATAGAACTAAGAAGAAAGAGTATAAATATCAAATGTTATGTCATCTGCTTTAAGCTAAAGAAATTTTTTCTTGATTTAACTTTGTATATGAGACACTAATTTCGAAAAATAAATTATCTGGTCTTTTGTTTTCAATAATATTAAACCAGTTTGTTGTAAAGAGCCTTGGAGTAAAGTTATAGTTACAGATTAATAATTTAATTTTGAATTTAAAATGATCATATTTTAATAATAATAAAATTTTGGGATTATTACATCTTGTAATTTAATTAAAAGAAAAAGATTAAAAAATGGACAATAAAAAAGAAATATCTTTAAAAATAAAAGATCTCGAAGATTTAATCAAAATAAATTCAAAAGAAGATTTGCTTGTATAGAAAATAGAATTATTTAATAAAAATAATGGATTAGATATGATAGATTTTTCTTTGCATTGTAGC
>JH719979.1:200734-430709 GCA_000231845.2 Tetrahymena malaccensis 436
CTAACTAACTAACTAACTAACTAACTAACTAACTAACTAACTAACTAACTAACTAACTAACTAACTAACTAACTAACTAACTAACTAACTAACTAACTATTTTCATTATTTTAAAATTTGAAAAGTTCAAACTAAATTGGTGTATAAGGTGCATTAAACTTAGGTTCTGCTTTAGCAAACTACACTAATCTAACAAATTTGATATTTGATTTATGGTAAAAAAATTATATTTCTTTTGATTTTGTAGTTTTTTAATAAATAAAATGAATTTAAAGCAAAAAATGTATATATTTTTGATTCTAATGTGTTTTTATTGAAATTTTCTACTTTTTTTCAATATTTTTTAATTTCTTTTTATTAAAAATTTTTTTTCCCTTTTAATTAACTAAATGATTAATTTTGTTTTTTAAAAAGTTGGAATCAAATTGGTGATGAGGGTGTATCAGGTTTATTTTCTGGTTTAGTAAAGTGCACTAATCTCTCAAACTTGACACTTAATTTAAGGTAAAAACAGTTTTTTTGTTTCTGGTTGTGATATTTTTTAATTTTAAATTAATTTAAAAGAGAAATATCATTTATCTATTCGTTTTTATTATTTATTGCCTTTTACTTCAAAACAAGATTTTTAACTTTTAATAAAAAAATTGAATTTAAAAAAATATATTTAATCAATTTAATTTCATAAAATAAATATTTATAGCTAAAATTAAATCAATCAATAGCAAAAATTGAAAATAAAAAGAATGTATCTTAAAGCTAAAAGATTAGTTGCCAAAAAAATAGACCTATGATAGCAGATAAATAAGTAATGAAAAATTTTAAAAACAGAGTATCTAAATACTATAAAAATTTATATTGAGTATTGATAAATAAATATAAATAGCTATTGAAATAAAATAAATAAAAATATTTTTTAAAATTTATTTCAATTTCTTAAATAATATAATAAATAGTAGTTTTTATTAATTATTTATTTATTTGTTTTTCTTTCATTTAATTTTAAATTTCTATTATATTTTCATAAATTAAATTAAATTTAATAATTAATTATTTCATAACTTTTTAGGACCTATAGAGGTGTCATTCATAATATATAAATACTTTTTTTATTTAAATTTATTTCTTTTTTCTATTTATATTAATAATTATTAAATTAACTTTTCCAATTAAAAATTTTAAATTTAATAATATTAGATTTGAATTAATTTTTTAAGCTGATTATTATTAATTGAAATATAAAACATTTAAAAAATTTTATTTAACACTAATAATTTGAATTTTAATTCATTCTCTTTTTGAGGTCAATTTTATTTAATTCATTCATTTAACATTTTTAACATTTATCAAGATATAGATTTAGATGAATTGTACCTTAAAATTAAAGAAGGAATGGATTATTAGGGATTACTTTTAAGCAATGTAAATGTTTATACTAAATTTATTGTAAACTTTAATATAAATCCTACAACTCTCTACTTAAGAAATAAAAAAAAAGATAAAATTGAGTAAATTATTTATCTACTAATTGGGGTATTTTTTTATAATTAAAGATAATATCAAATACTTATTAATAAAATTTAAGCAAAAAATTGCATTTTATAGATAAATCAAAATATAATAATAATGGTTATTTTAATCCTATTTCTCTCTATCTTGGCTATCGTAATTGCTAAGTTACATATAGTGCCTATAATACATATCATGATTCTTAAGAAAAAGCACCCAAAGTACATAGAATCTATAGTCCATTTAGGTCCTAGCTTGCTTAAAGAAGAAAAGTAAAATTTGAAGCATCATGATGATAATTTATATGCTTTCAGAAATATTTACAATAAAAACCCAGATGTAAAATTGATTATTTACAAAAATATGAAGGGCTAGCTAGAGTATGCTTTTGTAGACCCTGAGCTTATTAAACAAGTGCATTAAAATCCAGAGATCTTCTAAAAGAAAACAGCTAATCCTATTATAAAATATTTATTTTAGGACTCTCTACTCTTTAAATAAGGAAAAGAATGGTAGCGCTAAAGATAATTCTTAGGAAAATCATTTCATTTTGAAGAGATTAAAAATTATTTACAAGATATAAAGCAAATCACTAAGGAAGAGCTTCAAAATTTAAAAAATCAGTTAAAAAGCTAACCAGATAGTTCAATAGAAATAGTCAAGATTTGTTAAAGTATCACCTAAGAAGTGGTATTTAGAGTATTTTTTGGTTCTACTAGTTTAAAAGTTATCAAATCAGATGGATAAGAGATCTCTATAGCCGATGAAATGATACATTCTATAGAAAGTTTTTAGGCTTTATTTAGATCTAATTATCTTTTGTTTGCTAAATTCGCAATTCTAGGTAAAAATGTATTAGAAATATTTCCTACTAAAAAAGAAAAGGATGTTAAATAGAGATTTATAGAGCTTAAGCAGGCTTGCAAATAAATTATTAGCCAAAGAAAGGAATTACTGATCAAAGATCCAACTTAATACAAATATAATTTTTTAGATTAGTATTTAAAAGAAGTCATAATAAACAACAATAAAAGTATAACAGATGAAGAAATTATTTAAAATTCTTTAAGTCTATTCTTTGCTGGTATAGATACAACAGGTAATTTATCAGGTAGTGCTTTGTATTATTTATCTCTTAATCCTACAATTTAATAATAAGCAAGAGAAGAAGTGATTAAAGTACTTTCCCAAATTAAACAAGGCGATAACATGGAAGAAAAGTTTGCTTCTCTAAATTTGCAAGATCTTTCAAATATGAATTTCCTAAATTCTATTTTAAAAGAAACTCTCAGACTTATTCCACCAGTTTCAAATGTTCTTTCAAGGATATGTGTTTAAGATTTTAAAATAGGCGATTTCATGATCAAAAAAGGTACTCCTGTTGAAACTTACTTTATTTCAAGCTAAATGAATCCTAAGCTGTATCCAAATCCAGAAAAGTTTGATCCAAATAGATGGATGAATTCATAATAGTAATTTACATTTTATTTATTTATTTAATATATTTATTAAATGCAATAATTTTATATTTAATAGATCAAATTCATTAAATTTCACTCCATTTTCTCTTGGACCAAGGAATTGTATAGGATAGCATCTAGCAATTATTGAAGCTAAGTGCCTCCTGAGTTATATTTTAATAAATTATGATATTTTACCGAATAAAAAGCAAAAGATATAATTTAGAAACTAATTTATCTATGGCATATAACCAGATAATTTTGTTACACTCTAAGTAATATGAATCACAAAATAATCTATCAGATTGAGTAGGATAAATTCATATTATTGTACTTATTATTATTTATTTACTAATTAAATAAAAATACATTGAAAATTTTTAAACTGAAAGTAATACTTTTTATTCCATATGAATATATTTCTTCATTACTTTTATATCTTCTTTTGATTATCTTTTATAATATGTGTTTAGATTTATAATAAGGTAGGTCTTAAGTAACTTTACATGCTAAATGTATAATTTACTTTTTAAAAATTAAATTAAATTTTTCTGATATAAATATATTAGGCTAAGTTACAGTTTGTTTTTAATTATATATATAAAGCTTGATATTCAGCTTTCGCTTTGGATTATAATTGGGTTTTTAATAAATTTATGATTATTTTAATGAATATAAAAACTTATGGCAAAGACTAATTATCAATCCATCTTAATATGTTTTATAATAAAAAATAAATATACTTTTATATAATTAAGCTAGCTAATAAATCTAATTTAAAAAAATATTTACTTGTAACATTTCATTCGATTAACATAAATTATTATGGTTATTTTGAATCATTAAAATTAAAAATAATGTATAAGTAAAATAAGAACATATTGATAATAAAAATAATGTTTAGAAGTTGATAAATTCCTGAGCACAATTAATTATGTTTTAAATATAAATTTTAACAATAAAAAATTAACAATCTAAACTAAATTTATAATGATTTAAATTAGTTTTTACATGAATATTATTAAATTTTATTGAACTATTTTCAAGCACAAAAATAATGATATTTAGCCATTTCTCTAAATCAATAAACAAATAGAACCTACTTTTTAACCAATTTATTTATTTTGTTGAGCTTATTAATAAATTTGATTTAGTTTAGTTAATCCACATTATTATCCCTTAAAAGTTATTTTAAATATAAAAATAAATAAATTTTATTAAAATATTTAATATATTAATTAAAATACAATCAAAATTATTATAATTAAATTTACCTAAGATCAAGTATTATACTATACAAATTAGAGAAATTTCCAAGTACCTATTTTAAACTTTAGATACCATTGTTTCCTATTTAGTTCATACTTTTAATATTTTACAAATAGTTAAATAAGCAATTTATTAGTTAACATTTCTTCTATATTGAAAGGAAAATAGATATTTTCTTAAGATTTTTTTATAATTAAAATGAAAAAAAAGAAGTTTATTTTAAATTAATCTTTGATTTTGTAAACAATATAAAATTTTATTAATGGCTTTGATTAATTATTAATTATTTTAATAATAAATAGTGTAAAAAGCTAGACTTATCTAAGTGGGGTTTAGCGTGTTGAGGTTATTCATTTAAAATTTCCTCAACAAAACAATTAAATAAGATAAATATGTTTCAAAAGCTTTTAATTACTTGAAATCTAAAGTCAAATGCTAAAGATATGCACAGTCAGCTAGTTATGAAATTAAGTTTGATGCTCCATATCCACAAATATTATTCCAGCTTACAAAATTAATAAAAAAAAATAATTTTTAACAAATTATATTAATAAAAGTATTAAAGTTAATAAAAAAGTGTTTATTTTTTTTAAATTTTTCTTAAAAAATTGATTTTTTTAAGTTTAAATTAAGTTAAAAATTGGAAAATTTTTTTACTAAAAATTTAGAGACAAAAATTTAAGATTTTTGCACTTCGCTAAAGCAACACCTATCCCTAATGCAGATTTATCAGTTAATTCATTATAACTTTATATATTTATATAAAATATAATTAAACCATTATACAAAATAAAAAACTTAGAGCCAAATAGAAATTAAATTTAATTTATTATGAATGAAGTAAATAGATTTAAATTTTATTTATTAATTTTACTTTAAACAAATTGACAGATTCTCAAGACTAGGGCACTCAGATAAATCAGAGCATAATCTCAAAATATTCTCTTCTCCAATTTAACTATAAGATATATTTTTGTTTCATTTTAATTTAATATATAAGGGTAGCTAAATAAATATTTAAAGAAAGTAATTTTTAAACAAATTTATTCTCTTATATTATTTGTCAGTAAAGAAATATTTAAAAAATTTTACCCAAAGTTTAGAGTCAATTTTTGTAGAATAGTAAATTTTTTTAAATTAGAACTAAAGCCTGATACACTTTTTGTTTCTTCGATAAAATTGCTTATTTATTTTTTTTTAAATAAAAAAAATCATAATTAATTAATTAAAAAATTAGTTAGATATTATCAACTATTTCAAACTAATAATATTAGTTTACAATAAGATATCCAAAACTAAGAGATTCAAGCAACTAGCTAAAGCAATTCCCAAATTTGATAAACCTGTTTCACTGATATTATTTTTGCTTTTAAAAATATTTTTTATAATTTATAATTTTTTTATTAATTCTAATTTACAAACTAATTTAAATAATTTTTATTGTTTTTTAAATGCAAAAAAATAAGTTTATTAGCTGCTTATAATTTTACCATAAACTAAGACTTAGGTTTTATAGACTTTAACAATTCAATAACGCTTAAGATAAAGATTAAATGCCTTCATCTCCAATTTTATTTTCACTTTTAAAAATTTAAATATAAAAATATTGCCTTGATTAAATGTGAATATCTTATTATTTTAGAAATTTACAACTAATAACAAAAAAAATGAGTTACTCAAAATTAATTTTCAAATTTTTGAGTTGTTTGCATTTAACTAAAGCTGAACCTAAGCTAGATATGCCTTTCGCTTGAATATTATTTTTACTTATTTTTATTTTTATAAAAAAAGAAAGTAAGTAAATTCAATAATTTAATAGCAAATTATTAAAAATAAGAATATTATATTCAAAGAAAATCTAAGATGATAATTTTGAGCTACTTTTTTAATTTAAATTATTTATGCTTAAACAAATTATTCAATTACTATTGTTTTAATACTTAAATTAGATTTCATAAATTAAAAAGATAAATTTGCAATTTCTTCAAGTAATAAAATATTAAGATAAAAACTAATTATTTTATTTAATTTTTAATTAAGTCATTTATTTTATATTAATCAATAAACTAATATCATTTATTACAACAAACAAAGTTCTAAGCTCTATATTTGAGTACAACTAACTAAAGCAGACTCTAAGCCTAATAGATCTTTATCACGAATATTATTAAATCTTTTTTAAATTAAAAAAAAAATATTAGATCTTTAAATGTATAAAAATTATAATTAAAAAAAGAAAAGGAAATCAACATAAACAATTTAAATGTTTAACAGAATTAGATCAAAAATTCTACTAAATTAAATGTAAAATTTTTAAATAAAAAATGTAATGATTAAAATAAGAGAAAATATTATGCCCTATATCTATTAGAACATTAGTGAGAGATGGCAAATCAGAGTCATAAAACTTTTAGATATAAATAAATTAAATTTTATAATAAATCCTATTTATAAATAGTGTTCACATCATCCAATATTCTGAATTTGTCTTGCACAAGCATTTTAGTTTTATAAATTATGATTTACTACTAAATTAATTTAAATTTGTATTTTATTAATATTAATTAGTGTCGTGTTAAAAATCAATTCAAATATCTAAATTTTAATTGATTTTTCTAAAATTTATAATGTATTAAATATAAAACTTTAATACTATTAGAATAACTCTTTCTATAAGTATCCTCATTAAGTTTTTTATACTACTCTCTACTAAATATATGAGCTTCAATTTGTTAATATTAAATATAACCTTGTTATAAATGAAAAATGTCTAAATATTTTTAATTTGTACTTTGGCTAGCCAAAATATATTTAACATCATATATATTAATCCAAAATAAAAATAGATGAATAGTACATTGTAAAATCAAATACTTTTTAATTATAAACATTTTGTATTTAAACGAAATAGATATTAACAATAAATTAATTGCAAACCATAAAATAAATCCTAATAAATTACGAATAAAAAATAATCAAAATTTGATATAGTTATCATTTTAAAAATTGAGTCCTCAGCCAAAGAAATCATTAATTTATTAATTTGAATTAATTAGCTTTATATCAAGCTGAATACTTATTTATATATATATAGTATATAAAAGATTAGGAAATATATTATTAAAAAAGATTAATTAAGATAAATAAACTTATTTGTATTAGAAGAGATAAAAATGATCATGGTTATTTTGATTATAGCTCTTGCTATTTTTACAATTTTAATTACTCTGCTGCATATCATTCCTATAATAAATGTCATGATTCTAAAGAGAAAATATCCGAATAGTGTGGAATCAATTGTTCATTTAGGTCCTAGCTTAATCAGAGAAGAAAAAAGCAATTTGATACATCATGATGATAATTTATACACTTTCAGAAATATTTATAAAAAAAACCCAAATGTAAAATTGATAGTTTACAAAAATGCAAAGGGATAGATAGGATACGCTTTTGTAGATCCTGAACTTATTAAGCAAGTGCATCAAAATCCAGAGATTTTCTAAAAGTAAGCAGCTAATCCTATAATAAAATATTTGTTTTAGGACTCTCTACTCTTTAAATAAGGAAAAGAGTGGTAGCGTTAAAGATAATTTTTAGGAAAGTCATTCCACTTTGACGAGATAAAAAATTATTTACAAGATATAAAGCAAGTAACTAAAGAGGAGCTTTAAAAAGTAAAAAATCAGCTAAGGAGTTAGCCAGATAGTTCAATAGAAATAGTCAAGATTTGTTAAAATATCACCTAAGAAGTCGTTTTTAGAATTTTTTTTGGTTCTACAAGTTTAAAAGTTGTCAAATCTGATGGGTAAGAGATTCCTATAGCTGATGAAATGATAAATTCCATCGAGGCATTTTAAGTTTTATTTAAATCTAATTATCTTTTGTTTGCGAAGTTCGTAATTTTAGGTAAAAATGTACTAGAAGTATTTCCTACTAAAAAAGAAAAGGATATTAAATAGAGATTCACAGATCTTAAACAGGCTTGCAAATAAATTATTAACTAAAGAAAGGAATTACTGATCAAAGATCCCACTTAATACAAATATAATTTTTTAGATTAGTATTTAAAGGAAGTACTAATAAACAACAACAAGAGTATAACAGATGAGGAAATAATTTAAAATTCATTAAGTTTATTCTTTGCTGGTACAGATACAACTGGTAATTTATCAGGTAGTGCTTTATATTATTTATCTCTCAATCCTACAATTTAATAACAAGCCAGAGAAGAAGTACTTAAAGTACTTTCCCAAAATAAATAAAGCGAAAACATGGAAGAAAATTTAGATTCTCTAAATTTGCAAGATCTTTCAAATATGAATTTCCTAAATTCAATTTTAAAAGAAACTCTCAGGCTTATTCCACCAGCGCCTAATGTTCTTTTAAGGAAATGCGTTTAAGACTTTAAAATAGGAGAGTTCTCTATCAAAAAAGGTACTCCTGTTGGAACTTACTTTATTTCAAGCTAAATGAATCCTAAACTGTATCCAAATCCTGAAAAGTTTGATCCAAATAGATGGATGAACTCATAAGAGTAATATTTAAATTTAATTGATTAATTAATTTATAAAATTTAATAATATTATTTACTTATTTATAGATAAAATTCAATTAATTTCACTCCATTTTCACTGGGACCAAGAAATTGCATAGGATAGCATCTCGCAATTATTGAAGCTAAGTGTATTCTTTCTTAAATTTTAATAAACTATGATATTTTACCAAATAAAAACCAAAAAATCAAATTGAGAAGCAAATTTGTGTATGGTGTTTATCCTGATAACTTTATTACACTCAAAATAAGATGAATTACGAAATAATTTAAAATGCTTTGGATATAAGTAAGCTTCTATCTATAACTTATATTTTTTATATTTACTTTTAGTACTTAAACCAAAACCCTATAATTTTAAAAAGGATATTAATAATTTTAATGTAAAAAAGTATCTATAAAGCTTAATTATTTTATTTTATTCTCTTTTTTTATAATTTCAACAATGAGATTTTTCTATTTCTTAATTTAAGTATTAACATTTCTAACTAAATTTCCTATTAAGAATCTGATAATTAATCAAGTAAATACAAATTTATTATCATAATTGCAATAAACTCAAATTTTACACTTAATTAAATAGGGGGAAAGTTGAGAAAATTATTTATTGCAATTAAACAAATTTATTCTTAATTTCTAGGTTAAAGTTTTTAAAATTTTACATGAATATTTTAATTAATTTGCCATTTTCTTAAATTATCATAAGATATAATAAGAGTTAGAAATTAGCATAAAGAAAATATTTTTAATACTTCAAATTATTTTTTTAAAATCACAATACCAAATTTTTAATAAAATAATATCTAAAGATTGGTATTACTAATAGTATGGTTCATTTTATCTAATTAACTTTGACTTTTTAAGCATTATTAATTTATTCTAACTAATAAAAATATTAATAAACAAATGGTAATATTTATTTTAAATTATTTAAGAATTACCTAAACAAAAAAAATTAAAAAAAACATTTTCTTGTTATCTCATACTTTTTTGTGATAATAAATTTTATATATTTCTTTTTAAATTCTTAATTAATTACTTGTAATTTAAAGAAAAAAATAAATTCAATGTTTAAAATAAAAAAAATTAAGCTTCTTAATAAAAAAACAATTTTTTTTTCTTTTCTAAATTTAAACAATTCTTTAATTTTTTCTAATTCTATTTTGATTAGTAAATTATTGTTTAATAATTTAATAGCTATACTAATTTAATAATACCATGTTTGGTATTTAACTATCACTCCTTATATTCTTATTTTTAAAAAAAAGGATTTTTTGTTTTAAAAGATCAAAAATATAATCCAACATATTTCTTTTGGTAAATAATCCAACTACTTAATATTACGCAAATGAAATAGAAATTTTCTTTAAAATCATTATTAAAAATAAAATGATAGTTTAATTTTATATCTATTAAAATAAAGATATAAAAAATATTTGGTAATTGTGATAATTGAAGTTCAATATAAAAATGAATGCCAATAAATTTTTTAGTATTTTTACTTTACTTAAAAATATTAATTTATTAGAGGGTAAATAGTAAGAAAAGCCTTCCTTACAAATTTTAATAATGTTTTGAGAAAAATCATTATTATTTCTTTTATTTAATGTTACTCCTTATAAAAAGGTAAAATGAAAAATTTATTATTCTATTTAAGAAATTTTGAGTACTCATCAAATGATAAATTAATTATAAAATTTATTCAAAAATTTATAATAATGAATAAAGTAATTTTGCATATTTTTAAGCTGATTCTAAATATATCTAAAAATAAATTAAATAGTTAGTAAATATTAATAAATTTGATAATTAAATGAAAAATGAAAAACTAATATCTAACAAAACATTTTATTTATTTATTTATTTATAAAGATGTAAAAAAATAATTATATATCTAATCTTATTATATACTTTATATTTTATATAAATATTTATTTAAGTTTCCATATTTATTTCCCTAAAATATATTTTTATCAGGCTTATAATAATTGCTATTATTAACTTCTATTTTATTTCTTTTTGCATACTTTAGGACATATTTTTATGCATGCTATGATAAAAACTGCGCCTAAACCTATAAGTAAATAACCATACCAAGGGAAACCGCCACCGCTACCACTACCACCTCCTGAACAATATAAACCGCATGTAGTGTCAGAGCAACAACCATAACCATCTTCACAATAATATTATATAGTACCTTTAGTACTACAAATTTCATAAGCTTGAGAAAAGGATAAAATTAGTAAGATGAAAAGCAACAATTTAGTCATTGTTTAATTTTTTACTCTTTGTTTCGTATTTTTTATTATTATATTTTTTTTTGCTTAAAAAATCTATTAATAAATATGGAACTAACCAGGCAGCAGTATTCAATTAAAAAAAGAAGCATATTAGATTAAAGGTTTTTTTAATGTAATAGAAGAAATTAAAAAAAAAGTGATTAGTTGATTAATTGATTTCAATACAATCTTAAATTGCCTAATCAGAATTAGTTAACAAAAAGGGATAAATTTGTATCGAAGGTTTGATTTTTGATATTTAATTTTCACTTTTAATATTAATTAGGGAACCTATCTGGTTTTTATTTATCTATTTTTAATTTACTTTTGATAATTTTAGTTTGCGAGGTCAGAATATTTGATCAGGTATATTATCTATTACAATATTTTTTTCTTAAAAACATAAAATATATTTTTTTAAATAAGTAAAAAAAGAAAAATAAATGATTAATGATAGATTAAAATTTACAAGAAAGTTTGATGATTTAATTTATAATTAATCAATGAAATATTTTCTTTCAAATATTAGCTATTTATTAATTTTATCATCAAATTTCATACAATAGAAATGGATACTGCAAAATTGAATTTTATAATCTTCAAGTAAAAAAGTTTTAAAGTAGAGTATCTTATCAATATTTTTAAAAATAAAATAAAATATTTAACTCTATTTAAAAATTATATAGATTATTATTATAAAAAATAAAAATAGCCAATTAATTTCATAAATAATATTTTGTTATGTAAAATATAAAAATGCACTTACCATTTAATATATATAGCCCCATTCTTATTTCATACAAAAGAAATGGATACTGCAAAATTTAATTTTATAATCTTCAAGTAAAAAAGTTTTAAAGTAGAGTATCTTATCTATTTTTTTAAAAATGAATTAAAATATTTAACTCTATTTTAAAATTATATAGATTACTATTATTATAAAAAATAAAAATAGCCAATTAATTTCATAAATAATATTTTGTTATGTAAAATATAAAAACGCACTTACCATTGAATATATATAACCCCATTCTTAATTTTATATAAAAGTCGTCTTATTCTTTTCTCTTAAAAATATTTAAGAAGAGGTTAAAAATTCAAAATTACATTCATTTTTCAAACAAGTATTAAATATCCTTTAAAATAATTAGGAAATTATTTGCTTTTAATTAATTAGTTAATTCTTTTAATTTTATAAAATATTTTTTTAAATAAAAATATATTTTATAATTAAAATTTAATACATTAAATTAAATTAAATATATATAGTTGTATTTTAAAATATTTAATGTATTTTTTTTGCTTCAAAATAAAAATATAATTTTCTTAAATAATCTAATTTAAAATAAATTCAAACATATAACTCTTGTGTATAAATATCATTTATAATTTAGAATACAAATGTGTTATTAATTGTATTGATTTATAAGATTAAATTTTTAATTTATGTAAGTAAACTTTGTGCTTATTTTTTATATTATTTAATTTTCAGTTTTTTTAAAAAATAAAATTAGTTAATTTGCATAATAAAATTGTTTAATATAAGAAAGGTAAAATCTTATATTCAGAAGATAATCGACATATATGTTTTGAATAAATTAATTCTTCATAATCCATTTTACTTTTTAGAGTAAGTTTAATTTTGCTTAATTTACATTGCTTTTATAAGCATTTTATAATAATATTTGACTTTCAATATCAATTTTGGAAAATTATTAGTTTTATAGATTTTAATAAAACTTAAAAATTTTTAAAGTAAATTTTACTATTTTATTAACTTTAAATAGAATTAATTTAAAAGAAATTATTTATATTAATTTATTTTTAGCATGCAAAATCTTTAAGAATATCTTTTATCTGTAATAACCAAAATTTAATTGTAATATTAAATTCTTAAGAAATTTTTATGCATAATTTATTTATAAATTAAGTAGATTTTATCAATCTATTTTAATCAAATAGGATACTCATAATAGAATTTTATTCTTTTGTAAGTGGTATCAAACGAATAGATGAAGCTTAAATTAATCTACTTAAAGAAAATTTAATTTGAATAATATTAAAGCGGTTCTAGCAAATATTTTTAGCATATTTTGAAAACTTATTCTAAAAAAACCTTCTTTTTGATAATTCTACATTATTTTTAAATGGTTAAATAATGATAAAGCAATTATGGCTGTTAACTAAATTTATTTGCTCTTACCCCCTCCCCTTAGTATCTCTTAATAGTTTTAAAATAAAACTAAGTCATTAAATATAAATTGATGAGTTTACATATTTTTAATGTAATTTCAAACAGAAATAATTAGTTTGCTGTATCAAATAAATTATGTTATGAATACTTTTCTCATAATTAATAATTAATTTTTTTTTTTTCAAAAACTAAAATGAGTAGACAAAACATAATAAGTATTTCTTCTTTAATATTTTTTATCATAGATGGAATCAATATTTTAATTTCAATCTATTTGTTTTTGAAGGGCTATCTAGCTTATTTTGTTGCTTACTGGCTGCTTTACATTGTTGAGAAATTGGCAATCTTGATTTTAAAAGTTAGTAACTATGGAAAAAAGGTTAGATTTTGGTAACTCATATTGGATATGCTCTAACTAAATTTTTAAGTGATGAAAGATAATTAAGATATATTATTCTTCAAGATATACTTTCTATTTAAACTCTTTGGAAGACTCTATCCTTTGCTGATATTGTAGTTAGTATGCTTTTTTACGCTGGGATTATTGTAGGAGTTAGAAAATACATTAATTTAGCTGGTGATATATTTTAATTTCTTTTTTTTAACAATTTACTCTGGCTTATTATGTAGTATTACCTAAAGAATAGAATACAAGTTTTAAATTAAACCTATTATATTATCTGTGATAAACCACGTAGCATATTATTTGAGTCTAGCTTAAATTCTTTTTTCTGCAGATAAATATGGAATCAATGGGGGGATTTATTATTTAGGCATAATATTTTTAAACATAGTTTATAATATTATCACTTTAAACAGAGACTATCAATATAAAGAACAGAATTTATTTTACTTTTTGCTCGGCGTCTTTATGAATTATTAGTTTTTGTAAGATAATAAATGCAATTAATTAGACCTGTAAAATAAATCAGAAGTATAAAATCCTGTATTACTAAGCTATGTTAACTCAATTCTTAGATTAATATTAATGATATGGTTAAGCGATTGCATAATTTCTGATTAGAAAGAAATCAACTAAATATGGTTAATCAATTTAATTATTTCAATTGCTTGGAGTATTGCATTCTATTTTACTTTTTACCTAAATCTCTTCTATGTTTTATTTTAATGGAAATGGGTTAAGATTAACAATGAATTTTAGCTCTCTGATTTCGTTAAGAGTAAATATAAAAACGTAAAATGCATAAGCATTTTAATTAGCAAAAGAAAGTGGCAGAGATGCAAAAACTAATAATTTAGAAATAAACTGAATGATTAAACAATGGAATAAGATTTGCTTATTTTTAACTAATTTGATTAACCAAATGAAAATATGAAGTAAACTAATGAAGATGATTTGTAATGTATCTACTACTAATTTTACTTCTAAATATCTTAGTACCTAAAAGAATGTGTGTAAATTAACTTTGAAGATAGGTTTAACAATACAATCTGCGGATGCCATAAAATAATTAAATTAATGGTAGAAGAGCCTATTGTTTTGAATAATACCATATAATAAGAATCTAACTGTTTTAAAAGCTTAACTCCTTATATAATAAATGAAAGAATCTAAAGAGGCTATTTATTTACTCCCTTCACATCGCATTTATTGTAAAATACATTCACTCAAAAATCAGACTTTAAAAAAAAATACATCATGCTCATCAAATCGCAAATATTTAACATAATTATCTACACTAAGCTAATTAAAGATAGTATGATTGTAAATCCATAGCTGATTCTCTTAGATTTACAATATTGAAAAACATTTAAACTTTATTATTTTATTTTTAAAAATATTTTAGCTATATTGCTTGTATATTATCTATCATTTTATTTTGTTAATTACTATATTATTTACGCTATTAAAATTGTTAGTTAAGTAGTATTTATTTAATTATTTACATTTTCTGATGAATTTTGTTTCATTAGTAACTTAAGAAAATTAAACAAAGCATTAAAAATTAAAACAGCCAAAAAATTTGGATAATCAAAATAAATTCAAATTTATCAATATCACATTCCAGAGCTAAATACCGCATATCTTGTAAAATTTTTAGATTTTGGTTTATTTATTTATTGCAAGAAAAATTATTCACTCCCATTTTTTTTAATAGAAAGTGTAAAATAAGACTAAATTTTTATTTATGGTAGAAATCAAATCAATAAAATAATAACGATATAATTTGTCAATTCATAATTAAAAAAAAGACTTTTCACTAATCAATCTTACATAATACTATTAATACTCTCTCCTTACTAAGCCTTTCTTTTAATTTCTAAATGTTTCATTTTTTAACAATTTGATTATTTTTGTTAAATTTTTATCCATTAATTTAAGAAGTCTTAATTGTAACATGAAATTGTTAGAAAAACTTGAGAAAAAAATTAGAAGATTTTAGTTTAGAAATATTTATGTTTAGATTTTATTTCTGTTGATCCAATTTACATTTTTATAAATAAATCACTTTGATTATTTATTGATAATTAGATAATACAATTTCCATAAATTGAATATATTATCTATTGAGCAGCTGATACAATTTTAAAGAAACATTTAAATGTTTAATTTAAAATGATTTTTATTGATTTAACATTTTTTGATTTTTTTAAAGGTTTCTTAAAAAATAAAAAATTTTATTGAAATATTATATAGATTGCATCAGGTTTGATAAAAATTTAAAGTAGTTATTTTTTCTAACTTTAAATTATATCATCATTTTGTTACATAAAAAAGCTAAAAAGAATACTTTCTTACTTTCTTCCACATTATTTGTAATTTACTTTCTTTCATATATTTTAAAAACTCAGAATATTAAAAAGACTAAATTAAAATTTTGAAATAATATTTTTGAAAAGCTATTTACATTAATTAAAATCAGCTTCAATACTATACTTTTGCTATTATAAAAAATCAAAATGAATCTAATGATAGAAAATCCTGAAATGCTAGAGTGATATGAAATTTAAAAATTTGATCAAATTTACTTTAATGAAATATCAATTATCTTCATTTTTCTTTTTAAATAACTCACATACTAATGAACAAAATATATTTTATTTTCTGATTTAGTTAAAATGTCCTTGTAATTGGTACAAATGGTCAATCAGACTTAGACTTAGATTTAGCTTTATCAAAATGTACTAATCTCTAAAATTTGAAGCTAAATCAAAGGTAACATAAGTGTCATTCATTTTGATTGCACTTTTTTTATATCATTTTTATTTAATTTATTTTAGATTAGGATTTTTTTGATATAAAAAGATAAGTCTATAAAATTTTTATTTTTCATTAAAATCAAATTTGAAAAATATCTATTTTATTTATTTTTATTTTACTAATTAAGCATTATTTAAATATTTATTTTAACTATTTTTTATTTACCTATAGAATTTATTGATATGGTTTGGAAAATCAATGATGATTAAGATAAATTTAAAATATTAAATAAGTATCTTAAAGATTAGTTTCCAAAAATATATATGATAAAAAATAAGTGATAATGATATAACTAATAATTTTAAAACAAAATAATTATCAAAATGTAAAAAATTATTTTTTATATTTTGCTAACCTGTAATAAAAATCTAGAACAAAGCTTATTAATTATTTAAAATTAAATTTAATTAAATTTTTTTTTTTCACCTCATTTATTAGTAAAACTTTAGAAAATAAATGGTAAAAATTATCACCATGTTTTTGATCAGTAATCACATATTTATTCTATATATCTATCGATTTATATATTCATTTTTTGAATATTTAAGAAATTAGGAGTTTAAATTGGTAAATTACCTTTTCTTAAGAATTCATCTTAAGTATGATAAATAAAATTTAGCATAGTCTTTTGGGCTTCGTTTTTACTATATATAGTTTTAAAAAATATGTTGCTTGGTTTTTATTTCCATATAAGTTTCATTTATTTATTTCCATATAAGTTTCATTTATTTATTTAAAATAAAGATAAATTAATAATTAATATTTTTAAACTCTCAAAAAATTGATTTTAAAAATAAAAAAAACAGCATTCCAAAATGTCTTTTAATTAATTTTAATACAAAAAATAATAAATTTCAGAATGTGATAACAGCAAAGTTAATAAAATTTAAAAAGAAAAAAAGTTAAACTAACGCTTTTTTATGCTAAACTCAGTAATTTATATGAATGAAATAAATAAAGTAAATCTTAACCAAATTTAATAGTAATAAAATGACGATCTAAAAATAGAAATACTTTCATATAAAAACATAGGAAGAAGCGGTTGTTTAATTTTAGGAGAATAATTGAAGCAAATGAATTATTTAAGGAAACTTTCTTTAGTAATTAATAATAATAATTTTATAGACGATTAAGGTTGTGTAATTATTTCTAATAGCTTTAAGGATTTATAAAAATTAGAATAATTGAAGTTATTGATAGCTTCATATAATAATATATGTTATTCAGGTTTGTATGCTTTGTTTCATGACTTATAAGCACTTTTAAATTTATAGACATTAGAAGTCAGGATAGGGCAATATAATAAAATAGGATTACAAATTAATAGTATTAATTTAGAAATTCAATATCCTCCAAATATTTAGAAGTTAAAATTCATGATAGATGAAAATAATGACCTAGGAATATAAAATACAGCAAAAATTTTTAAAAATATCAATAAATGTTTTTAATTAGAAGAGCTTTTTATTTAAATAGGCAAAAACAACTTTAATTTGGAGTGCTTAAACATTTTATCTGAAACAATTTTGAATTTGGTGTAATTAAACATTTTTTACTTTTCTCTTTATTAAAATTTTATTGAATTAGAAGGATTTAATTTATTATTTTAGAGCTTATAAAAACTATCGAATTTAAAATGCTTACACTTAACACTATAAAATTAAACTCTATGTAATACTTGGTTTTAGAAATTAAATGAGTTGATCTATCACTTAAAAAATTTGCAAAAACTAGAACTTCATATTAATTTAAATTCTCTGATTGCTTAAGAGTAGTTTTATTTGTTGGCTAGTGGATTTAAGCATGCTAAAAATATTTAGGTTTTAAATTTGAAATTAGATGCATTTTAAAATTTGTAATTTAACGAATAAAAGCACAAATAATCATAAAATGAGGTACCTGATATTGAAAAAGAATTCAAAAACCTTGTAAATCTTAATTCTCTGTCAATTTAATTAACAAATATATGTTTAAGTTAATAAGATTTTTAAAATTTAGCAAATGGAATAAAGCATTTACATAACTTAAAAGAAATATAATTTTAATTTTAGAATAAAAATGATTCAAATAAAAAAAGTAGTTTAGTAATTATCTAAAAATTAAAAGATTTAAAATTAGACAAAGTGGTTTTAAAAATTGACGAAAATAGAGAAGCAGTAATTGAAATTATAAATATTTTATAACAAATAACAACAATTTCATATTTAAAAATAAAGATTTGCTAACAAGATATTTTTTTATTTTTGCCTCTTTTAATCAGCCTTAAAGAAATACACCAAGATCATTTTATTGTATCTGATGACTTGAAAATTAAATTTGAACGCTCTTAAGCAGATTGTTAAGTAATAAAGTTCAGCTTAAATAATTAAAGCTATTTGTAAAGTTTCTAATATTAAGACTTATGTTAAAGTTTAAGTTAATTCTCTCTCCTTAGGCTAAAAATAGATTTTTCTGAGAAAAAATAAGATAATTTTGTTAAGTAAATAGCTAAAATTATTCACTATCAGAAAAACCTTAAGAGTTTGAGCTTAGTATTTTATGTTGATGCGAATGAAAATGATATCACTAACTTATTTTCTGTTATTCTGTAAATCCCGCTTTTGAGAAAGCTTAAAATAATAAATAAAAATCCTTAAATTTTATAAATATAAAATAAATAAGCATTACTCCATTTCCTAACAAATTTAAGATAAATTTAAGTTTTTGAAACTAATTTATTATTTAATTAATTAAGTAAATAATAACTTGAAGTTAAAATTTATAGACATCTATTTAGATTAATCTAATTCAATAATAAAGAGAGATAATTTGTGATAGATAATAATATATTATTTTGAATTTATTTCAAGAGTATTTTATTTATATAAAAATTTATATTTTAATTTGATAACAAAAATTACTTAACAAAATAACTTACTTACTAATTAAAAAAATTTTTTAATTAAATATAACCATAAAAATACTCTAGAATACAATAGTTGATGAAAAAAATTATTAATTATCAAGGTTTTAATCATTATTTATATTTACTTTTTTTGTTTAAGGTAATCTAAGAGGATTGTTTATAGTGAATATTAGTTTTTTCTTTAAACTAATGAAATTTAATTTAATTTTTTATATATTTGTATACATACATTAATGAAATATTTAAATCAATATATATTTAGTATTGAAATTAAGGTTTTTAGTTTATTATTTAATTTTATGAAAAATCAAATAATTTGTTTTATTGTTTTAGGACCAAAATATTTTTTAATTACTAGTTCTTCAAGAATCAAAACTAATCCTGAAGAAACAATAGAAATAGCTAAAATAGTCAAGAGAAAAGTTTCATGGTCTTGAATACTGCTAGCAATATTTAAAGAGTTCAGACAATACTCAGGCTTAATTATAACTAAAATTCCATAAATACTTGAAAGAATAATCCATGGAAATAAGAAAATATTTTTAATAATTGGTTATTTGTAAGGATGGGAAATATAATAGGCTAAGCATGAAGACATATAAAAGACGTTAATCATGAGAAAAATAATTGAATTTAACTCTCCTTACATAACATAGACCTTTAATCCATTGCTCTCTTCTAACTATGAAGTAGCTTCATGCCAGTCTTAGGAGGTTAGTATAAAATATCCTATTATAAAGGCTAATCCAAAAACAAAAAATTAACAATACATAGAAAGGCAATTAGATAACCCTTAGAATTTATCATCTGGAGTGTAAGGTTGTAATTTATTTGAAGGTTTGCTCAAAGCTAAAAATACTAATAAAGGCATTCCACACATAAAACTTAAATAAGTATATTAAAAACCTCCGAAGTTTTGTGCTTCTTATAGTAATACCATCACTCCAATATACTTCATCACGTTTTAAGTAACAATAGTTCTAAATATTTCTATGTTAACAGTCATTGTACATCTACCTTTATTTTATTTCAACAAATAAATAATTAATTATTCATAAATACTTATTTAGCAAATAGTAATTTTATATGAAATCGTAATTTATTTACCTTCTAGCAAAACTCTCACAACACAGTTTATTGAGTCTTTACTTGAAGAAAAAGGTGCAGAAAAAGCAGCATCTGCTGAAGCAAATGAAATACCAATATCCCCTTTTATTTTTAAAGGAAAAATGAAATTAAATCTAGAATAAAATTTTTATACCTTGTTTAATCGCTGCACAGTCATTTGAGCCATCTCCAATCATTCCTACTTTTTTACCTGAGCTTTATAATATTTCTATAATAATTCTTTTCTACTCAGGTCTCATTCTCGAGAAGACAATTGTTTTTTGGATTAATAACTAGCATAAATCAACTTTGTTTGATGTTTTACTGACTTTTGAATTGTTGATGCTTTTATTTTCAGATGCCCACTCGTCAAGAGAGGAATCTGACTCAGGAGGTTAGTTAGGGCTAATATTGTTAATTTATTTTATTTAATTATAAAAGAAGTCAAGCACTTTCCCTGTAATCACAAGCTACTCATCACTTGTTACTAAAAGCTTTAGTGTTTAAATTTTAGTTAAACTTTCATGCTAATAGGGCTAAATTTATTAGTTTTCTATTAAATAGAACTTCAACTCTTAGTAATCTATATTGACGTAGTAAATTTTCTTGTTTCCATTAAGAATTCCACATTCGATTCCTGTTTACAAAGTAGTCAAAGGATTATCTCCTGAGATTATTTTGCACTCTATTTAAGCATCTTTTAAGTTTTAAATGACTGTTGAAGTGTCATCTTTGAGTTTATTTTCAAAAATTAAAAACCCAAGAAACTAAAGTTTTTGTTCTAACCTTTCTCTGGTGCTCTCTTTTCCTTATTCTCTAGAATCGAGCTATTTGTGTGCCATAGCAATTATCCTGAATCCTTTTATTGAAAGAGAATTTTAAAGAGATTAGAAATTATTAGGAATAGTTGATTGGTCACATAGCTCATAAACTTTTTCAGGAGATCCTTTTAGAAAAAGCTGGTATTAATTTTTTTCAGGATCAAAAGCAACACATGACATAGTTTGAATATCAGACGAAAACTCAAACATCCTTATAACCTATAGTTCATTTTTAAATTTTGGATGGCTTCCTTTAAATTTAATATTAATATCATTTTCAACGTTTTATATATTGTACTCAGAAAATTTAACCATTTCAACATCAAGCATATCCCCTACCAAATTATCATTCACCAAATAAACCCCATGGCATGTACTAAAAAGTTTATGCTGCAAATCTAATTATTTATTTTCTTGTTACACTAGCTCATGAGTTATTAATTAGTCTAGATTTTCATTATAATATCCAATTACATTCATGCCATTCTATGTCAGAGTCCCTGTCTGTTAGTTATATAATATAAAAAAATTCATTAAAATATTTCAAAGAAAATTATTGAAAAAGAAATTCATTTGTATCATTTAAAACGAAATTCAGGTTATATAATATTTTGTTTGGTAATAACAATGAAACAAATATGGAGAGCTTATACAATTATGAATTCAAAAAATCTATCTAGCTATATGCAGTAAAATTAGATCATAGAGAAGTTGAAACAATAAAAGTAAACTTGAAAAAATTAATTGCTTATTAATTTAAAATCTTTTTTGATTATCTATTAAATGAATTTTTAATGAAAATTATTAAGATCTTTCAACTTAAAGTATTAAATGAAAACAGCAAAGTAAAGTTAAAATGAATTAAGAATTTCAATTTATTTTACTTTATCAAAACACATGTGAGTAATTTTTCCTGAAATAAATGTTTTTTATGGATCGATTCCGTAAATATCGAATAACCTTAATCTCATTAAAGCAAGCGTTTAGCTGAGAGAAACAAAAATAGGCAAGAAAGGTGGAATTATCCAAGTGACAGTGTCAAAGAATCTATATAAGTAGAAATAAACAGGAAAGTCCAACTAATACATCCTATAGATCATGCTAAAATAAATTATCAAAACAATCACAAGAAGGCCTATTAATTGAAAATTGTTTAAATATTTAAGAAATTTAAAAATAAATAAATAAATTACCAAGAATGTACTTCATAGAATTTTTGTAATACTCAAATTAAATAGGCTTTGGATACAACACTGACCTTAGAATCTAACCTTTAAACGTGTGGAATCCGACTCTAATGACTTTTGCCAGAACCTGCTTATTTGAATCGGCTTTGGATTAATATATTTCTGTGCCTTCATATAAAATATACTTCTAATTTAATTTAATTATAAGTTAATTAAATAAAACTCTTTTTATTATTCAATCACAATACATATATATATTTTTTAGATTAATTAATGATACCTTATTATTTTTGTTGTAAGAAAACTTCTCATTTGTTGATGGTATTGAGTATTTAGGAATGGGAAGAGATTCTCCTGTTAAAGAAACCTCATTTAATAAGGCTTCTCCTGAAATAAGAACACAATCACAAGGAAGAATTTATTTATCCTACAAAATTATGATATCACCAACTACTATATCTTTACTCACAACTTAAACAATTCTAATGCTCTCTCTCAAAGAAGACTCCACTATTTTAAAATTTAAGACATAAAATTAATATTTCTAACATTCATTATTGTTTTTAGATAAATAAATTTATATTTTAAAAAATAATCATTAATTCTTTTTGTAAAAGAAAAGATTATTATAAAATATTAATCAACGAGTAAAAAATGTAAGCAATTTCTTTTATATGTTTATCAAATAAAATTCATTCAAATTTTTTTTTTCGCCATAAATTTGATAAGGTTTGAAACAAGCTCTAGATATGTTATTGGCGATATTTGTTTATATAATTTAGGGATAATAGTAAAGCATTTTTACATTATTTTTAAATTTAAGAATTAGATAAAAGTAAGCTAAAATATTAAGATTACCATCCCTTCTAAGCAAAGTAGCATTTTCGCTATAATGAGCCATTTATTAAATCTTTTTAAGTGATATTTTCATGAGGATATAATTTAAAATAGTTATTGTTAATGAAACACTGAAAATTATTATCGAAAATTAGACATAGCTTTCAAAAACCCATAGAACTATACTTATATATTGTAAGAAGTAGAAAGGAGAAGTCATTTCTTTGAATAGATAATAAGGTAAAGAGGGAACATAAATCAATTTTTCGCATTTGCCAAATACTTGCTTGTTTACAATGATCTGATTTTCATCTAAAAAGTTTTTATCTTTCAATTCACTAAATGTCATTTTGCACACAGGATATTCTAGAGCTTAAAAATATTGATAATCTTAGACATTATAGTATATGTATTTTAGCATTCTATTTTCAAAACAATAAACTTCATCATATGATTAATTCTCTAACTATTCTCTTTGTAAATCGATTTTTTCTAGGTTTTGAATAGTTTGTGTTTAATCTGAATTTTTTACTAATACGTGAGTACAATCATTAATGTTATTAACTTCCTTGTAAAGAAACGATATTCTAATCTTAAAAAACCATCTTAGTAGGAGAAGAAATAATCCTGCTGTGACGATAGAAAGAAAAGCAGCCAATAAAAATTTTAATTTTTTAACTCGCAATAAAGTAACGCTTTCAATCAAACATTCTCCTTCAACATTTGATTGATTAACAGCTAATTTGCTAGGAATATTGCTCATTAAAAGCGAATCATCCATAGTACCTTTCATTTTTATTGTTTATTTTTAAGATAATAAATTCAAAGTTTTTTTCTTACAAAAACAAATCTTTGGCAAAAAAAAGAGTAATTAATTAGAAATCTAATTAATAAAACACCACAAATACTCAAAATAAATAATGTTATACTTCCTCTATATTATCAATTAAATTTTGATGATAGCTCTTAAAATAAAAATATAGTATAACAAATAACCTTCATTTTACTTTTCTGTTAAAGCATAGTTATTCTAATTTTAACTCATTAATAACATTATAAAAACATTTTATTTGGACAAATTTTTTTTTTCTTTATAATTCTATTATCAAGAATTTATTGAAATAATAATTAGATAACATCATAACTTCAATATTAAACATAAAAACTGTAAATTAAAAAGTGAGATTACTTAAGATTGAGTAAACAATTAATAATAAATTTTTTCCTTTATTTGTTTATTCTAAATAAATTTAATAAAATATTTTTTTTTATTTAGAAATAAGTTTCAAATAAATTAATATTTTAATTTAATTGACTTATCATTCTAATTCTTATTCAAAATATCTCAAAAACAAAGTTACATTTTAATCAAATATTTTATCACACTTTAGATTTATCCATTAATTTTATTTTTTGAGAAGTTAAAATTTTAAAATAACTTTTAGCAATATTTTATTATATTTTTATTAATCTAATCAATTATTCGACATTTCAAAAATCTACATAGTTGAAAATAATTAGATGATAATTCTGATTAAATTAATTTATGAAGTATTTTAAATAAATAAGTTAATAAAGATCTATAAATAGATTTTAGTTATGTCTATTAAGAAAGATTCGAAACATAAATTATTAAAGTGTATTTTTGTGGGAGAAAATGATGTTGGAAAATCTGCTATATTTTATAGGTTTTTCAATGGAGTTTTTCCTCAGTATCCAACTTGCGGCCTTGATTTTAAAATATTTCCTCTTAAAATAGTAAACTAATAATTTAAAATTTGAATTACTTAATAGATTTTTATGTAATAGGGAAATGAAGAAATTAGATATTAATTTTGGGATTTGTACTAAACGAACAGAGATTATAGATTAAAGTGCTATCAATAAACTTCAATATTAATAATGACCTACGATATTACAAATAGACATTCATTTTTAAATATTTAAAATTATTATGAAGATTTTGTGAAATATGGAATTAAAAAATCAGTACTTGCTCTTGTCGGAAACAAAAATGATTAAAAAGAGTTCAGGCAAGTTTCATTTTTGGAGGGATAAGAGCTGGGTGAATCGTTAGGTGTAGAGTTTTTTGAAGTGTCTGCTTTAACAGGATATAAGATTAAAGATTTATATGATTTCTTAATCAATAAGTCTATTGAGAGAAGCTATTTTTGAATAATCTATAGTTTATATTTTATTTCTAAATTTATATAATAAACATAGTAATAATTTATTTTAATTCTTGAAGCAATAATTATTTTATTTACAAAAAATCATAAATAAAAAATAAATATTTGTTACCAAACAGCATTAAATTAATTTTAAAATAAAAAGAGATTAAATAATCTTGGCCCACTAATCTAAGTTTTTATATTTCTTTTTATATGATAATATTAAATTTATTTTGTATAAAAAAACTCTTAATGATAAATTTAATTAATCCTAAATATTATCAAATGTTAAAATTGAAAGAAATTTTCAAGTTTAAATATTTTAAGTTATCCCAAAAAATAAAAGATTTGTTGAATATGTTTGGTTTTAATAGTAAATTATTTGATAAATTATTGAATGTAAGGTATTTAGGTTTGTTTTAAAAAATGTATTAATTATTTAAGATAATTAACTGCATAGATTATTAGTTTTGTAAAATGTTTTTAGAAAGTTTTTTAATAAATAAGATAAATCATTTAAGAGATAAAATGGAGCCTACCTAATCTGCCTTTAAGTTATTTAGATTAGTAAAAAATCACAAAAATTTAGTAAGATATTAATTTATTAAATGGTTTTGTTAAGCGATAATTTAAGGATATGATTTTTTATAAAATGAATCAAATTTTGATGTTATAGTTATAAGACTGCTAACTAGTTATGATTTAAGAATTGTGGATATAATAAAAATAAATTTAAAGCTTTTAGTATTGAAATAAAATTATATTTTGGTTAAAAAAAGAGGTAATAAGTAGATCGATTAACAGTTTTAATAATATGTTATGATTTCTCCCAAAATAAATATATATACAAAATTATATTCTATTTTAACTGTAACTTAAAGGTTATAAAAAACATATATCACAAATTTAATGTTTTTTATTTGTAAAAAAACAAATTCACTAAAATCGAAACTCTTTTAGTTTAATCTGTCTATCTTTATAATCTACGTAATGTTTTTCTAAAAAATGTAATAAATTGGCAATTTTTGACAAATCAGGTTTATAGTAAGTAGTAAAACTAATATCCCATATTTTGATAAATATAATTATTTAAGGAATATTAGGATTAAACAAGTGCTAATAATGTTTTTTTTATTTCTAAGAATTTTTATGTAGTTTGAAATGAAAAAGCAAAGCAAAAAGTAAAAATATATATGATAAAAACATTTTTTTTATATAAAGTCACAAGCTTATTTAATTTAAATATACATTTTTATGATATTCGGATAAATTTGATAAATAACAAACACTTTTACATAAATTTTTTTTTTGAAATTGATCACTTGAACTTAATGGATGATCAAAGTCATATAATCACAAAAATGATCTAAAAGCAAAAATATTTAATCAATAAAAAGTTAGAGTGAATTATTTTATTTTGAATGCTATATCAAGCACTATTATGTCCTAGTTTAATTTTCTCGTTATAATTCTATTTTTATTTGGATTTAAACTTCGATTTTTGTAGGGTTTATAAAATTTTAGTAGATTTTTGACTAAATAAATCATAGATTGAACACAAAATATTTTAAAAGTTAAACATTCAAATTAAAAATAATAAAAAAATTTTATAAAAATCATTTAAAATACTTCTCTAAAAATACAAATGCTAGAATCTAATGTGTTCTGGATGATTATATCAAATTTAATTCCTTTTATTGAGTTTAATGCTTTCTTTTGTGCAAACATAAACTGAGAAAGCTGATTGGCTTATATGTTATTGTAAACCTAAAAAAGAATATTACAAAAACTAATAGCTGGACAAATAATTTATTTATTTTTAATTTCTTATTTCTTAATGATTTTTTGTAATTTCAAGCTTAAAAAAACCTTTTGTCTGTCTTGTGATAAAAGTTTTATTTTGCTAATTAGAAAACCACTTTTTTTATTTGATTAGCTGTATTTAAATTTATTGGTTTTTATTTAAATCTGCATCTTCTTCTTCATGTATGAAGAAATATATTTTTGATGATTTTATTATTGTAACTTGAATGAAGAATAAAATCAATCAATATATAATTGATAGGCTAGAAGAATCATTTTAATATTTTAAATCAGCCTAGATATTTCTAAAAGTAAAATAATATTATCAAAAGCACTAATCCATAAAAAATTTTCTAAAATTTACAGCTTACAGTTTACAGTTTTATTACAAAGATGATGAGGCTGCTTTTCTAATTTTAAAAGCTTTCATAAAAGCATTAATAAATAAATGATAAATTAACAAAATACAATTACAATCAATTATTATATTGCTTGCAAACCTAAATTTGATTACTAACATAATTAATCTTAAATTTTTGTTATTCAAAGTAGTTAGATTCTAAACTTTTATTAATTCTTAAAGTTTTTTTTTGAAATTAATTAATAATCTTGAATGAATCACTTTTTTGTATAAAAAATGCTATTGATTTCAATAAAACAAAAAAGAAATATTTTTTACACTTAACCTTATCTAGTATTTTTTATAATTTTAATCTTTCGTTTAAATACATTTCTGTAGATTAGCAAAGCGTTTTCTGATAATAAATTTAAAGATCTGATTTATTAACTTAATAAAATTTGCTATCTTAATTATAAATAATTTTTGTACAAAACAATAAGAAAAACCCCACTTAAATTAATCAAGTTTCTTACAATTTACAAACAATTTCCACACATGAAAACAAAGCCAAGTAGAATGTTTTAATTTTTTTTCTATTATCCTATTCAAATTTAATATTTCTTAATATTAATGATACTAAAATAAATAATGTAAATTTTCAAAAAAATTATTCATTTTTTTATATCCCTCTGTTTTTAATTGTCCTTTTGAAACTACTTATCATTATTTATGTATGGAAGAATTTTTATCAACTTTCTAGAAGCAAACATTTTGTAAACTTGAAGAGTAATAGAAAACTAATAAAACAAATGTAATTAAAGAGTTTATGAAGGTAAAATAAATCTAGTTAATTTAAAATAAATATTTAAGATTAAATCATCTAAAAATAGTTTTAATTTTAGAAATGACATCGTTTTGTATAAATATTTTTTCAAAATTTTGATCTAACAATATAAATTTTTTCATATTGTTTGTAAAAAAGCTCTTAACAATTACAAGGCACTTTAGCAATTGTAAGTTAGTTTTCTCAATTACTTATTTTTTATTTATAAAATCACTAAATTAACAGAATTTATTGGTTTGACCTGCCTACTTTAATTTAATATATATATATCAGCCAGCCAGTGATATCGATTCTCAAAAAACTAAAAGACTCCTCAAAATCAAGCAAGATTTAATCTCTCATTCAACTTTTAGGTGTTTAAATTATGGACTTTAACTATCGTGGTTTAATTCAAATAATATAATAAAATAAGATAGCTGTTTTAACTGATGAATAAAAGCATATTTAATAAATTTCTAATTATTCTGTATTTTAGCTTAGTATACAGCCAATAGCCTCAAAATTGGATATACTCGCCATAATTTAGCTACATAATAAATGCGTAGGATTAACAAAGTTAATTTTCTAAAATTAAAGTTAGCACTTCTACTGGACTTATTTTTGTGTCCTAGGGAGATGCAGGATTGATGGTGGTTGACCCATCTTAGCAGTTTAAAGTAATTGCATCCTAAGCCACATCAGATAATATTATGGGTTTCACTGTTACTCATGATGCAAATTATGTTTTTATGAGCAACAATGGTTGTCTTACAGTATACGATTTTACTAGCAGGTAAAATCTTGTCTAAATTGCTTAAGACAGCAGCAGAACTTTCATTGTTGACGTAAAGCTTAGCCCAGACGAGTTGAATCTATATATCTTTCAAATTAATGGTAATGTAAGAATATTAGATATTTCAAACAGAGCCTAGCCTACATTTGTTGGAGGTATAACATGGAAGAACAGCTAAATATATACGGGATTAGTAACTCCTGATGAAAAATATATCTTATTATGCCAGGATAGCTATGGTTTAGCTATTTTTGCGCTAAATAAGACACCTGGGTCTGTAACTGGCACATTGGTTGGCTCATTTCCAGGACTTACACAAGGCTATTCTCATAGTGTTCTTTTAACTTCAGATTAAAAATACATCATAAATTTAGACTAAAAAAATGGTCTGAGCTTTGCAGATTTTACTTAAGTGACTTCCGCAGATCCCTCCACTTATCCTTTGACTCTGAATTACTACCTTAACTAGTGGTGGCCCTCAAGACTTACTCTCCCTTCTCCTTATTCCTTCTGCATGAGTAATGACGGCAACTTTATATTTCTTGGAGTGAGATCTATAGGTATTTACACTATTGACTTCACTAACAAATAAGCTCCCAACACTTACATGTGGTCATATTTCCCTTATCATGGTAATGCAATAGCTCTTTCTCCTACAGGCAATTATCTCTACTTTTCTAATGCTGTATCTCTTATGGTCTTCAGAAGAATGGCGCCAATAATTGGACAGAAATACGTAAGTTTGTATAACGGGTTGCAATCAAAAAGTTTTGACAAATCGAAAACAAGATTTTATTGGAGGTGTGAATATGATCCCACTAGGAAAGTGTACATAGGAGCATTTAATACTGATGGAATTTGGTTCTTAGATGTTAGTAATCCTACATAATTTAATGTCTTAACTTAATAATATAAACCAGCTGGTCAAACTGCGCCTACAGATTCAATTTACTTTAAAGATTCACATTAAACTTTGATAACATCTATGAACGATGGAATTAACTTTTTAGCTGTCATAGATACTTCTGACTACACTAATCTTAAAATAATATAGAAAGTACCTTTAGGTTAGCCTTTCCCTGGCTATATTAAAGATTTTGACAGCAATAACAGTGATACTCTTTTGGCATGTTCTATGGATAGGACTATTGTTTTTGTTGATACTTCTATTTTAGGAAGCTACTTTGTCGTTGCCGTATGGAATTTTTTGCCGTCCATGAAAGGATTTGCGACAGGAGTTATGATATCATCAAACGAGAAATATTTTGTAGGAGCTTGCAGAGGTTATGGTTATTTCGTGCTTGATATTACAGATTTGAACAATATCTTGTTTGTAAACTATATAAACTCAAATGGTGCAGAGTAGGTCTATATGTCTTATGCTTTCAATTATCAATTTTACTTAGTTGATGGACTGGGTGGTCTTTTCATTATGGATTAGAGACCATTACCAGAGTTTGTACCTTTTTCTTAGATAACTTTGGAAGGATGGACTAATGATGTTACATTTTTAAAAGGAGAAAAAACAGTAATAGTTTCTACTCTACAACAAGGAATGATTTATTTATTGGACATTTCAGATAACACGAATCCTTTCGTGGTCTCAAGCTTTTAATACGGAAATTAAAATGGTCTTTTTACTTGTGTAACCGATGATTTCTCAAGGGTGTTTATCAATAACAATGTTCAGATGAGGCAATTACCTATGAGTGTTCAGGCTTATTTACACACAGATTTTATCTAGGTTTACGGATATACGCCAGAAGGAAATATGATTTTTGATATAATCAATGATCCAGATACATTTAAATTTTAAGTTGGCTAAACAATTAAGATCAACATATGCTATCTTTATTAGCCATTAGATTTAGTTGTCAGCAAAGTAACTCTTTATCAGAAGTAAGTGCCATATCCATTACCATATTGGATATTATTTAATCCTGTTGAAATATCTTTTAATATATAAATTTTAAAAGATGCAGTGGATCCTACAAATCTTGATAAACCTTTACTCAATACATTAGTCTTAACATCTTTGAATCCTCTTGCTACAACTGACTTTATTTTTACTGTTGGTAGCTGTTAAACTACTGTAACTCAGGCAAGTTCTATCTTCAACCAACTTTAATCTGCTGGCACTGTAGATGAAAATAACTTAGTTTCTCCTGATTTGCACTTTGACGATTACGAATAAATAACTTTCTTAGATACAGCCCTCTTCCCAAACTCAAATGCAGCATAATAGGCATATAACCTTTGTCTTAGTGGCTTAGTAAAATATACTCTTCTGAATTCAATACAATATACTCCAATCTACATCAAGATTTATCCTTCTCTATTTCTAGCTATTGATTGTACAACTAAAAACTATATTTAAACACAAGCTCCAAATGTCAACATAATTATTGAAATTCCTAAATTTACTGGCAAGTTTATTTATGTAAACCAACCCTCAGTGAATATTTAAGTTAATTAAGAATTAAATATGCTAAGCATAACAGGATTAATATCTAATGTTAATGATTTTTTAGCAAAAAAAATTATTATTTTCCCTATGCCACCAAAGAAGTACTCTTAAATAATAGCAACAGTAACGGTTTCTGATTCTATGAATTACCCTATTATCAAAGAGTTACCTGTATCTTAATTCCCATTTTTGGTGTAAAAGCAAAATATTGAGATCAACCCTAAAAAAACACTGCAAAGCTAATTCAGTGATAACATCTTTATCTTAGATCATTTTGGATTTACTATAGATCCTTAAACATTTATTGTCCCAGATTTTAATACAACTATCACCTACAAAGTTCTCATTTAGAAAAATGGTAAATTTTTACCATTTGACAACACAGACTGGCTTTAATACAATAGTGATGGACAGAACTTTTATGGAAACCCTCCTTAAGAAACATTCTAGAAAAGTTATACTATTTAGGTAACTGCAAGTGATGGATTCACAAAGATGTCAGATACTTTCACAGTTCATGTGAATTAGCTTCCTATTCTATTTGTAATCTAATGGATAGCAACTATCCTTGGTCCTTTAACAGGAGTTTTAGGTGCCTATAAGTTCAGAAATGTATTCTATAATGTACTTTACTTTAAGAGGACTAGATATAGCACGATTATATGTAAGCCAAACGAGCCTTTTAACTACAAAATACCATTGATCCTTAATGAATAGAGAGCTGCTCGTCAAATAATAAAACGATTATTAAAAATTTTAGAACACAAAAAAATAACATACAATAATATAGTACAAAATTAAGTTGATACTATTTAGCAAGAATAATAAGCCAATCCATAACCAGAAAATAATCAGAAGTTAGTTTCAAAACCAAGCTATTTGCCAGCCAGCGTAGATGGTAGAACTAATGATATCTATTCTTTGAGTTAGTCTTTTAGAAAAAAGCTACCTTCTTTGAAATCGTCATAGAAAAAATCAAAGATTGAAATATTTTATCTCAAAGAGAATGGAGATTTGAATTATGCAGCGTTTAAGTAAGATCTTATGCAATACGATATCTAGTTCAGCCTAAATGGTGTTTAGACATCAACTAAAAGCTAAAAAGATGATTTAGAAGATGAAATGGTAGCACTGAGTCAATGCTTAAAGTATTAGTTAGTAAAGAGACTAATTAAATTCGATAAAAAATGTATGAGAGTTCTGAAGTATCTTAAAAAGTACTCACTTCTACTCAACCCTTAACTCCAAAATAGCGATTGGTATAAATACTATTTAGCGATAGAGGCAAATGAAGATTTAGATAAGCAGGGCCGTATGTACACATTTCCATTACTCTCCCTTAATTTCAATTAATTTATAGAGCCTATATAAAAACTTCATTTGATAGATGCAGAAAGCTTGCAAAATATAGATGAAGAAAATGTTAATAATTTAATCAGAGAAAATATTTTTAATAGAGTATCAAGCTAAGGAGTAAACTTATACCTAGTTTAGTATGCAATGATGGCAGAAGCTTTGGGAATCTCAGAAAAGTCATCTAGCATAATATTCCCTAGCTATGGGGAATCGATACATCTTGATCCTCACCAGATAACAAGTATAATAGCACTCAGATACGCACCAGGAGAAAATTTTAAATGGCTAGAAAAGCTCTTAGGTTTAGACTATAAACCATATGGGCCCAAAGGTAATATGTAACTTCCAAGTTGGCTTACCTTAGATATGCAGCAAGGTTTGATTCTTATGAAAGGAGTGCCTGAATTATAAAATGTTGAGGACATACTTATCAGAGTTTATACTCCATCTGGTTGTATAATTAGACACTTTATTCTAAGGGTAGAAGAAAACTAGTTTGAACTTTAAAGGGCTAGGGTAGAATCACATTCAAAGGTAGAATATTCTAAAAAGGGAAACAAGAAAAATAAAATTTCTAAATTTAATGATTAGTCTTAATAAGATTCCTAAGAAGATCTTTATTAGAATAGTGATGGCAGTCCTTTGCATGATAATAAACTAAGGCAAAGCTATTTTTCACAAATAACCAAAGGTTCTCCTAATATAGTTCCAAACTAGAAAGACGAAATTAATGAAAGTAGTTAAAGCAAGCAAAAGGAATCAAAAGAAAAAAAGAAAGAAGTTGAAGAGGAGGACTTAATGAAATAAATTGAAAATATTGTTTTATGATTTTATTTATTATTATTGATATTATTTTTATGTATTATTATTTGTCAATTTTTTGAAATTATCTCTGAAATACTTTAAAAAAATTATATTTTTTTATATTTAGCTAGAATTAAAAATCCATCATATTTGGATTTTTGTCTAATTTTAGCAATTATTGTTTAAAATATTCTAATAAAATTAACATTTACAAAAGTCTTCTCCTTCATCTTTATCAATCAAATAAATTTATTTTGGTTTTGTCTTTTTCTTCTTTTTAGAATTATCATAATATTTTTTTTAGAAAAACTATTAAATATAATTTACTGTTTATTTTTTAAGAATTAGATATTAAATTAATAATTTTAACTTCATATTTTTACAATAATAAATTTATGGAAAATATTATTTATTTGGATGAAATTCGATTATAAGTGAAGTTAAGGAACTAATATTTTAGCGTTATTCTTTATAAATAAATAGAGATATCTTAAAAAAGATAGTAAACTTAATAGCCAATCAATCACTAATTGCACCAAATAGATAATTCATTTAAAATAATTGAATATATTAATCTTCTTCTAATTAAATTTAATAACTTGATTAAAAATTGCTGATTAGGTAATAATAATTATTCAATACTATATACAAATTATATTTTTAGAGTTTTGATTTACTAAATCTTTGATTTTTTATATCAAATAATAGAACAAACTATATTAGATAAAGCAGTCTTTAATATTTACTTATGTTGACTCAAAAAACTAGCACAAATAAAAAAGTTTAATGTTTAATATATGGAGATCAATGTACTGGAAAAACATAATTGTTAGAAGGGATATTCAATAATAGGTATAATTCTAACACTGGTTTAACAATTGGTATTGCTCATCATAGTAAATAAATAAAGATAGTAAGCATTATTTTTAATGTATTAATTAATTAGTAAATAAATACTGAAATTTAGAGAAAAGAAGAAGTAGAATTTATAATTTGGGAATTAGCTGGGCTTGAAATATATTTAAACATCGCTCGAATATATTTTGAATCAAATTTCATTTAATTTATGATATTGATTTATGATATAACAAACAGAGAGTCTTTTGAAAATATTATGAACAGGTTATTTTAGATTTAGAAAAATGCGCGTAGAATACCTATAATAGCTATAGTTGGAAATAAATTAGATCGTGAAGAATACAGAACTGTTTTATTTTAAGAGGGATAAGAGCTTAGTAAGTAGTTAGGTGCACAATTTTTTGAAGTTTCTGCTAAAAAAAATTACAATATTGATAAATTAGAAGATTTCTTAATAAATGATGTTATTGAAAAAGGTACTACTTATTGATTAAGATTTTTACTTTAAAAGTGAGTGAATTGTTAGATTAATTAGAATATTAATAAATAAGTTTACATAAAAAGTGTAGCTAAAAAAACATCTTTAATTTTTAACAGAAAATAAACCATATCTAAAATATTTGCAAATCAAAATAATCATATTTTTTTTTTTCAAAATGCCAAAATTATTCAGTTTTAAATTTCTTAACATTAATTAATAAAAATATTTTTTATTATTAAATTAACATTAATATTTAAAAACCTTATGTAAAAAACATTAATTTATATATTGTAACTTTATTCATAAGATTAATTAATTATCGTATTTTCTTCTTTTGCTTAATTTAAATTTCTACTTTAGTTATTTTTTACTTTTTACTTTTTAATACATTTAATTTATAAAAAATAATCTAATAAATCATAACAAAGCAGATGAAAGATAATAAACCAAAACGCTGATAAAGCCATACACTTACGCTGTAAATAAAAAAACTTCATATTTTTAAAGATAAATAAATATAAAATAATATTTAGATGACTGATTTATCTCCACTTTATTGAATGAATCATTAAGAATTAATACATTTTTAAAAATTTATTTTTATTTTTATCTTTAAAATTTAATTGTAAAAGCTAATTAGACAAACCATGCCTTATTTAATATAGTTGAATGTATAATTTGTTTTCTTATTATAAATATTCTAATATTTTACTCTAAGTATTTATATTGCTTAATTAATAAAATATTTAATAAAAAATTTATCAAACTATTATCTTAGATAAAATAAACAAATAGTTGTTAATATAATGTATCTTTGGAGTTGGTGCTTGCTTATTTTTATTCTAAGTCAGTGTTAAAAGGGAGTGAATAATAAAATCCAAGACTAAAAAAAGTTCCATATGACGATGGTCTCATTAAAATCTTTTTTTAATTTTTTGTCAAACTGGTTATAAATTAGAAAATTAAATGATTCTGTCTATTTTAAGTTAGGTTATTAATAAAGAGAGTTGCTCTGTACTGATTGTGTTTTTTAAAAGCATATTTTATTTAAATTATAATTAGATTTTATAATAAATAAAATAAATTTAATAAAAAATAATGAACAAAAACATAGATTTTATATTTAATCAATTTAAATAAAAATTAAAATAAAGCTCTTAAATTATTTAATTCAAACTAACATATTTGATATTTTTCAATTTTGTTTTAATTTGAATAAAATAAATTATGTTAATAACAAAATATACTAATGATCATAATTAATTAAATTACTTATTAAATTATCTATTCTAAAATTTTTAATTAGTTTTTGTAGCATAGATTAATTTAAAAATATATTTGAATAAATAAGCAATCAATTAGTTATTTTCTTCTAAAAAATTAAAATAATTTCAAAAGTTTATAATAAAAGTTACATAAATAAGATTCTCTTTCATTAAAACTTTTTAGAAATTAACTAATTAAAAAATAATATGTAACTCTTTTAATATTTATGTTAGGAAGATATTGTGTCTACTTATTAATTTAAATTTTGATAGCCACTTTAATTAAAAAAAACTAGATATTCCAATTATCTTTTAACAGTAGACACAATAAGTAATAGAAAATAAATTTTGAACCCATATATTTAAAAAAATTAAATAATTTTGTTTAATATTTTGCGTTTCAGATATATTATTAGATGTTATAAATTAGAACGATTTGTCTGGAAGTATGCTAGAGTTTAGCGTATCAAATAAAATGGGTTAAAAGGCGAAAGCCAAACATTTTTTTCATGCTAAAATAAAGATATGTATATTTAATTAATAATGGATTTTCAGATTAAAATATTAAAAATAAAGTGTTTTTGTGAAAATAAGATTAAATTATAAATATTAATTAGTAGACACCTTAAATAGTAGAAAATTAATTTAGAACCCATATATTTAAAAAAATTAAATTATTTTGTTTAATATTTTTGGTTTCAGATAGATTATTAGATGTTATAAACTGATATGGATTGAGAACTCGTATGCTAAAATCAGCATATCCAATAAAATGGGTTAAAAGGCGAAAGCCAAAAATTTTTTTAATGGTAACATTAATATTATGATAATGACGAAAATAAAAATGATAAACAGTGTCTTTCTAAAATCGAAGAAATAGCTAAGAGGTATTTTAATATAAAATAATAAGAGATTTTTCAAATTAAATTATTAAAAATAAATTATTTTTAATGCAAAACAAACTAATTAATTAATTAAGATAAGGTATTTGATCATTTAGAATAATAAGTTATTTTTTTTTTTTGAAATTTTCTATGTGCTTATTTTAGTTATTATTTATTTATTAAAAGGAATTAAGAAAGTTTTTACATTAAAAAAATAAAGAAATTTACTTTAAGTTTCTTTTTTATTCATCTCATATGTTTATGTTAAAAGATGGCAATTTATTATGTTCTATAAAAATTCAATTTATATACTTAACATGTATTAAAATTTTTTTTGTATATCTGTGCTTCTTTCTACATATCATGCAATGTTTTAAGGACCTTTTTGAAAATATAGTTTACAGTTTTTAAAAGCTCTACAAGAAGAAATCGAAATAATAAAGCTTCGAAATAATTTTTTTATCCAAACATTTTTCTTATCATAAAAATTGGTTTATCTCTAACCTACCCAACAACCCATCCTTTCATTAATTTATTTTATTAATAAGATCATTATTTAATATTTAATCTAAATCTAATTTAATTTTTATAAATTAATGAATGATCTTGTGATAGCTTTTATTTTAATTGTAATTTAAAATCCTATTAATAAAAATTTACATGCATATCATCTAAGAAATATATTTATATTAATTTTAAAATCAGACTTAAAATGATTTATAAGAATTAATTTTTCCTTTTTATTTTTGTGTTTTGCATTTAAGTTTATTTTTTTTAATTTATCTGTGGAGATAAAATTTAGTCTATACTCGCTCATGTTATTTATACTACATTTATAAACTTTTGAAAGACAAATTTACAACTCATAATTATTGATCTTTAACCTTAATTATTTTTAATTATTAAAAAATTCACTTTTTTGATGGTCTGATAAATATTTAGCAACATAATTGTTTATATGATTTTGGCATTCACAATCATATTTAAGATTATTATTAAAATTTAGTTTCATTTATAAGTAATATAATCAGACAAAATTAAGAATTAATTAAACTTTTTATAAGATATAAGATAATTTTTATTTTTAAACAAACATATAATTATATCAAAGATAACATTTAGTTAAATAGTAATGAGTTATTTTTAAACATAATTTAAAAAAATTAATAGAAGTTAATATCAACCAATTTAATTTATTACTTTTCTTTCAATTTTTAGTTATAAAATTTTATAATTTTATTATATATAAATTCACATCAATCTGTCTATTTAATTTTTTTAGGCCCAAATATCTTTTTTAGAATTAATTTTTCAAGTAAAAATGAAATTAAAAAGGAACCAAGGACTATTATTAAAATTTATAACATCATAACTCTATGCTCGCTTAGACTGCTAGATATATCAAGAGCTGATATATTATATTCAGGCATGATAATAGTAAGAATTAAGTAGGCAGTAGAAATTACTAGCCAAGGAAATAACAATATATTTTTAAAAATCGATTATTTAAAAGGATACGATATGTGATACACGATGCACGATAAGTTGTATAATGGATTAATCATGAGAAAAATTACTGAGTTTAATTCACCGGACATGTTATAAACCTTCATTCCATTACTTTCATCCAACTCAGTAGTAACTACATGCCAGCTCTATGAAGTTAATACCCAATAACCCAAAAAGAAAGCAGCACCGAAAATAATAAATTAGCTATACATAGATAAACTATTATATAGTCCATAAAACTTATCATCTGGGACGTATGGTTGCAGCTTGCTTTGAGGTTTACTAAAGGCAATAAAAGCTACAATTGGTACACCAATCAAAAAACCAAGATATGTGTACTCCAATCCACCAAAATTCTCAGCTTCTTACAATAGAATCATAACACCAATATATTTCATGACATTTTAAGTGACAATATTTCTAAAAACTTCGATATTTATAGCCATAGTACATCTTCCTAATAAAATTTAAATTAATTTAAGCCATTCATATAACTATTTAAAAAATTCAAGTACCTTCTAGCAGGATTCTTTCTACACATTTGATAGAGGAGCTCTTAGAAGAAAAAGGTGCTGAAAATGCAGCATCAGCGCAGGCAAAAGAAATCCCTATGTCACCTAATAATATAAATTTTTGTTAAAATTAAATGAAAAAGTAATAAATATAGCTTTTACCTTATTTAATTGCTGCACAGTCATTTGCACCATCACCTATCATTCCAACTTTTATGCCTTAATTTTACAGAGTTTCTATGATAATTCTTTTTTATTCTGGTCTCATTCTAGAAAATATTTATGTCTTACCAATTAGTTGTTAGAATAAATCAGATGGATATTAGCTTTTTGTTCTCAAAGAATACGTAAGACTCTTATTATCTGACACACAAGAATAATCAACTTCAGAAAGCTATTACAAACTAATGCTACTCATATTTCTTAGATTATCATAAAAGTGATCTAAAACTTTACCAGTTATTACAAATTACTCATCTTAGCTGATTAATTATTTGATTGCTTGAATTTCAGATTAATTTTGATTTTGATAAGGTTTTATTTCTTCATCTTCAATCACAGATAGCTTCATTTATGAATTTTCAATGTCTATAAAATAAACTTTTTTATTTCCGTCCACTATTTAACACTCTATTCCCGTTTATAAAGTTGTAAGAGGATTGTCACCAGAAATAATTTTGCATTCAATCTGACCTTCTTTTAAGCTTTGTATTGCTTCAGGAGTGTCTTCTTTGAGTTGATTTTCTAAAATTAAAAACCCTAAAAAGTTAAGATTCTATTCAAGCTCTTCTCTTGTAAGTTCAATGGCTTCTTTTGGAGAGCCTAATTCCTTGTAGGCCATAGCAATTAGTCTGAATCCTTTTAAAGAGAGCTTATTCTAAAGGTTTTTAAAATTGCTTGGTATCGTTTATGATTGACATATATCATAAACTTTTTCTGGAGCGCCTTTCAAAAATAAATAATTCTTTTACTCTTTTGTATCATAAGCTACGCAAGACATAGATTGAATTTCGGATGAAAATTCAAACATTCTTATTACTTACAGCTCATTCTAAATATTAGGGTGAGAGCTCTTAAACTTTATATTTATGTTATCTTACATATTTTAAATTTAGTATCCTGAAAACTTAACCATCTCAATATCCAGCATATCTCCTACAAGTTCATCATTTATTAAGTAAGCTCCATGGCAAGTACCAAAAAGTTTATGCTAAATGTCATTTAATCTATTTTAATCCTGCACCATTTATTTTGTAATCATTTAATCAAGATGTTCATTATAGTATCCATACACGTTCATTCCATTTTGTGTTAAAGTTCCAGTCTGAATTTGATATTTTTAATAAAATGAAATTATTTACATTTTTTAATAAAATCAATATAAAATCTTTAATTAACCTAAAGATATTGATATAAAAACACTATTATTTATTAAAGATTCAAAATAATTATTAGGTTTTCTTTTTAAAGTAAATTTAAACAGTTCTTAAGATAAAAAATATGGGAAATCAAATGCTAATTAATTCATTCAGTTGAATTTAATTATTTTAGAATGAAAAAGATAACTTTCATAATTAGTTAATTTTGTTTTAATAGAATATTTTAAGCCATTCTTAAAGTCAAACTTATGAAGAATAAAATATTATATAATATGATATATTTAATTTTATGTAAATTTTTAGAATGTAAAAGATCGTTTTCAGATATGTATCATAATTAAGAAAAGAACTATTGAGAAAATTTAATTTTTAAATATTACTTTATCAAAGCACATGTGGGTAACTTTTCCTGAAATGAATGTCTTTTAAGGATCTATACCATAAATATGGAACAATCTTAGTCTCATCATAGCAAGTGTTTAACTTATAGCTGCAAATATAGGGAGGAAAGGAGGAATAATCCATGTAACAGTATCAAAAAATCTATAAAAATAAAACTGCTATGGAAAATTTAAGACATACATTTAGTAGATTCTGCTAAAATAAACTATCAACACAATAACTAGAAGCCCTATTTATTAATTAATTTATTTAATTAAAGCTTACAATGAAATATTTATTAAAAATCATAATGCAAATATTGAATATTTTTTAACTTACCAAGTAAATAATACATAGCATTCAGATAGTAATTGAATTTTAATGGTTTTGGATAAAGCACAGATCTCAAAATCTATCCTTTAAAAGATTAGAAGCCAACACGTATGACTTTAGCAAGAACTTATTAATTTTCATCCTGCTTAGATTAAAATATCTCAGTGCCTTCATATAAGATGTATTTCTAGTTTGATATAAAAATGTAATTGATTAGTTTAACTTTCTCAAATTAAGATTTGGAAGATTGAATTTCTTCTATATTAAAAATTATTGAGGATAGTAAATTATTAGCTTACATTGAAATTTTTAGAGTAAGAAAATTTTTAATTTTAGGATGGTAAAGGATACTTAGGTATAGGTAGCGATTCTCCTGTGAGTGTCACTTCATTTAGCAATGCTTCTCCGCATATAAGAACACAGTCACATGGTAAGACCTATTTGTCTTTCAGAACAATAATATCTCCTACAGCTAATTCTTTAGTTAGTATTTATTAGTCCTCACCTTCTTCTCTAAAACTAAAATCTTCTATATTTTAATAAATTAATACTTAAATATGAGTTTTTAAATTAGATAAATAATTAATCTAATTGAAAAATTTAGAAAAATAATTTAAAATGATTCTATTAAGAATAAAATTTGATGAAAATGAATAAAATGTGATGCTATTATTCATAATTGAACTTTTAGTCTTTGTTAGGAAATTGATAATAATGTAAAATAAAATAATCTTTAGATAGATAAGGTTTATAAATGATGAATATATACGGATCATTTAACTATGAATGATTTTAGGTTAATTGAAATTCGCGATGGCATTTATCTGTCTAGTTTATGCTGAATAGAATAAAATAGGGCAATTAAAATTATAAGGGAGTTAAGAAGTACTTTTTCTTAGAACGGTTAGGTTGTCATTTATGTGAGCCATTTGTTATAGTTTTTTAAGTGAAATTCTCATCATAATGTAATTCAGACAAGTAACAGAAAAAGACACGCTAAAAATCATAATAGAAAACTGGATATAGCTCTCGAATATCCACAACAGCATACTAATATATTGTAAAAAGTAGAAGGGTGATGTCATTTCTTTAAACAGATATGAAGGCAAAGAAGGGATGTCAATGACTCTTTCGCATTTACCATAATGCAATTAATTATCATGAACCTAGTTCTTATCCAAAAAGTCCTTTTATCTTAACTAATCGAACTGCATATCGCTAACAGGAAACTCCAAAGCTTGAAAGTATCTTCTATTTGTTTATTCATAGTAGACATATCTTAGCATTCTATTAAAGAAGCAGAATGCTTTATCATTAGATTAATCATCTTTTTGATCTTTTTTTAAATCAGTCTTTTCGAGATTCTAAAAATCTGATGTCTTATCAGAATTAAGCACTAAAACATGAGTGCAGTCTTAAATTGTATATACTTCTTTGTACAGAAATGTTTTTCTTAGTTTAAAAAACCATCTTAGTAAAAGAAGGAATAATCCGCAAGTTATGATCGAAAGGAAAATCGCTAAAGCCAGCTTTAACTTTTTAATTCTCAATAGGGTGATGCTCTCAATTACACATTCACCTTCTATATTTGATTATTTAATTGAGACACTTGAAGTGTCATAACCATTTATCAATGCGTCTTGCAAATTGTCATTCATCTATCTATACTTAAATTTCTCTATCTTTGCTTTATTTGTTAATTTAAAATATATATATAAATACAATATGATAAAATCAAAAATCTTTTACAATTATAATCTGATTTTCTTTAAAACCAAAAATAAGAATTTCAATATGAATTATACATAATCAAAGAAATGCATTAATTAATTATCTTTATTTAAAATTTCATGAGACGTATGAAAAATCAGTATGATTGATAATCACTGTTAAGAATATATGCAAATTTTCAAAACCTATTCAATCTATTTGTAAAAAAAATATCATCTTAATCACTGAACAAGTTTTCAGCATTTGTTTATTGTCTCTGCTTACTTACTTTTGTTAAAAATTTGTTTGTTTTTAAAAACATTAAAATAAATTTTTTCACATAATCATATTTAATTTGTGTGTTTTTTCATACTAAATTAATAGAAATAATAAATGAATGTAAATAAGCTCTCAACATTTATGCATTTATATACCTAACTACTGTGTATCCATCCATACTTAAACAAAATCTATATCATTGATATTTATTGCAAATACAAATCAAACATAAATAATATATTCAAACATTTGCATATAATTCAATTTTATAATTTTTATCTCAAAAGAGTAAAGCAAAGGTAGCTATGAAGAATGCTGATAAAACCAAAATAGTACTACCATTAATATTAATGGAATCATAACAAGCATTAACACCAGTTAAAAAAGTATTAACTGTAGAATCACTTGAAGCAGTTGGATCATTGGCGAAAGTAGTCCCACAACTTTTAGCACAAGTGATGTAGTTACTTTTAGTATCTATGTTTGATTCGCATAAAGTGCATTATTGGTAAGTGTAATAAGCCTTTTCACAAGTATTGGTAATGCAAGTAGGTTTATATAACTTAAAATAACAGATAAGAACAGCAATAACTTAAGATTCGGTCATCCAAGAAGGATAATAAAGTTGGCATGTAGCTGCTGACATAAAAATAATAAAGAGCAAGGGAATAGCAAAATATCTCATTGTGGGTATTTTCTGTCTGACTTTCTATTTTTTTTATTTATTTAGTTCTGAAATTTTTTTTGTATTTTTAATAAGGAAATTTATTATAAATAATTTCAGAAATATAATTAAACTTATGATTTAAATTTAGATAATTAAGTAGTTTTTAATTAATGATTCATTTACTATTATCAATTATTTCAGATATTTACTAAACTTTTAATAGCAAGTAAAAAAATAAGTGGTATTTTTATACATTTTATAAAAAAAGTTTGATATTATGAATTATTCTTTCATAGACACTTAAACAAATTCAAGTAATATCTTTCTTTCTTATTTGAAATAAAGCAAACTTTAATAAATAAATAAATAAATAAATAAATAAAATAATGGATGCATTTTTTTTCATATTGTAATAGATATCATATAATAGAATTGACTAAAATTAGCCACTGTTACATAATTTACATATTATTTAATTCTTAAAATTCGAAAATTAGATTTATTATAAAGTTTATTATATTTAATCAACAAACATGAATAAATCTAAAAAATTAATAGATTATGATTATTTTTCATATTTAACCTTAATAAAACTATAATTTATTTTTAAAGCAATTCTTGTGAATAAAATTTTTGTTTCATCAGATTTTGTTTATCAATTATTAAAATTATAATTAAATATTTTAGTATTTTTTAATATAATCACTTTCAAATATTTGGTTAAAATGCTGCCTTTTAATTGGAGCTTTCATCGAAAAAATAAAAGGAAGGATGTAAAACAATAAATAAAAAATTACAGCAAATAAATAAATCAGTTTTATCAAATCAATTCTATGCTTTATTTAAAAATAATTTTACTCTTAATAGCTAAAAATTTTAGTTAGGTTTTTATTTATTGTTTTAGAGAAAAGTTTTATGTTGCCAGTATTTGTGATAATAAAATGTAGGATTTTTTTAGATATTATGGAAGTGTTTTTATTCTATTAGATAATAATTGTAAAATAGCTGAGATTTTTTTTATTTAAGGATTTTAGTTTTTCTTCACTTAATAGAAATACATACTTTATTATACTTTCTAATTCAAGAATAAATATCCATAATATTTATTCATAATTAAAATTTTTTAGATTATTTTATTCTTCTATTTTGCATTCTATTTATCATTTTCTTTTTACATACATAATAATTGTAAATTCGAAAAATTTTTAATTAAATATATTTAGGATTAATGACTATAAGTCTAATTGATTGCTTATTTACCGATTTTAATATATCATTACTTGATAAAAACACTTTTTAATACTTTTTAATTTAAAAATAATTTATTTCAAACATTCAAAATTAGAAACTATACAAAATATCTATAATGATAATAATAAATGTAAGTATTTTTTAGATTTAATTTATATTTTATTCTTCGATTTTGCATTCTATTCATAATTTTCTTCTTACATACATAATAATTTCAAATTCAAACAAATTTTTAATTAAATATATTTAAGAGTAATGAATATAAGGCTAAGAAATTGCTTATTTAAAGATTTTGGTTTATCATCCCTTGTTAATAATGAATATGATTCTTTCTAATTTTATTAATTTTTAATAATATATTTTATTCTAATTATTAATAGTACTTTTAAGAATAATTCATTTGATTGGCTAATTAGTAAATAATCGAGTTTTGAAAATAAAATATACATTTTTAATTCGTTCAAAAAAACCATTAATTATTCTCTAATTGGAGTTTTTTTGATGTAATAATTTATCACTAATCATAATATCTTATATTAGATTAAAATTTTTCAATTCTATTTATTATAAAAGAAAAAATAAAAGAACATTTCATTCAATTTCGAATAATATTTTTAGTATTAATTTGAAAAATAAATTTTTGATTCTTATGATTTATCTTTTAGGTAAACAAATTTTCAAATATTATTAAATAAAAATAAATACTAAATTTTGATTTAATTTATTAATCTAATAATCAATGTAATAAAAGGGATACAACTATTTTAAATATGTTAAAGTTAATTAAATACTAGCATAAAAAAATAAAATATTTCGTAAATGAAATAACTTTCTTTTTTTAGTTAATTTTATTTGTAATCTTACTTATGTATTATGAAAAAACAAAAAGCTTAAATCAAATAATAAATTATAAAGTTGAAGTAAACAAGTCGATTAGTACTTTGCAATTAATATTAAAAAAATAGAAAGATATTATTTGAAACAAAATAAATAGTTTAATAAATTGTTAATCCAAGATTTAGTGAAATTCTTGTATTGATTAATAACAAAATGCAAAAAAAATGAATTTATTTTTGTAATTTATGTATATGTATATATAGAATCCTAAGATTCATTGGGAATACAGTTTCCCAGAAGGGAATAATTATTGATAAGTAAAATTGAGAAGAGTGAAGAATAAATCACTAAATTTTAGATAATATTTTAGTTTACATATATATTAATTTTAATAATTAATTAATAATATTTATTAAATTTGGTTGATTTCTAACAAACTTTATTTAAAATGATCATTCATTTATTCATTCATTTAAATTATATTTATTAACTTTTTGAAAATTTTAGTTTCTTTTATTAACAAAAAAATTAATTGATTTAGAGATCTAAAATTTTGTATTTATACTTCATAAAACAATCATGAAAAATATTTATTATCCAAAAAATATCTTAATTTTTTGTTTTAAGCTAAGGGTTTTTCATTCATTTTGGAAAAGCTTAGATTAAATTATAAAGTAATTGATTAAATAAATGGATAAGATGCTTTCATAACAAATCCAATATTATTGAATTAAAAAAAATTCTATAACCAAATATTAAAAATTAAAAGTGGTTAGTATATTTCTAACACAATTTTCATAATTGCTTGTTTTATTAATTATATTAATTAGAAAGAATTTTAATATTTTTTACAAAAGTTCACTTAAATAGATTTTTAAAGATTCATTTTTTTTATAAAATATTTTACATGAAATAATAAAAATAAAAATATTTTTATGTTTGATTAGTTAATTGAAAAATAAGCAGAGTTTTAAAATATAATATGAGCATTTTGAACTAATTTAAAAAATAAATAATCTGATTTCTTGTGGTAAAAATGTATGATTAATAATTATATCTTACATTAAATTAATTAAATTTTCCAACTTGATTAATTTGAAAAGAAAAAGAAAATTTCAATTAATTTTGAGTAATTCTAAACAACTAATACTTTTAGCTTTAGTTTGAAAAATACACTTTGATACTAATGATATCTGTTGGATAAACATATTTTCAAATATATTATTTAAAATAAATTTTTTAGATTTATTTATTTATTTAAAAATCAAAGAAATAAGACAAACGTAATAAAAAAATAAATATAAAAGGTAGTCTAAGATTGGCTAAAAAAATATAAAATATTTTTGTAAATTTCTTTTTTTAATTAATATGATTTGTGCTCTTATTTATTCGTTCAGAAAAATAATGAATTAAATAATAACCTTTAAAAATGATATAAACAAACAATTAAATTAATATTTTGTAAGTTAGTATTCAAAAAGAAAATATGATTTTGTTTGGCAACAAATAAAGTGAAAATAGTTGAATAATTTGTTATTTCAAAATTTTATCCTAAAACCTTGTATTTATTGATAATAAAATCCAAAAAATCTAACATATAAGCAAAAATTTGAATATTTTGTTAGAATTTATTTATATATATTGTATTTAATATAGGTATAAAGACTAAAGCAAAAGTAACCATGAAGAATTAATGATATAAAATTCATAATAAAATGCAAATATAAATCAAACATAAATAATACATTCAAACATTTGCATATAATTCAATTTTATAATTTCTATCTCAAAAGAGTAAAGAAAAGGTTGCTATGAAGAATGCTGATAAAGCCAAAATAGTACCATTAAGGGCAGCAGTACAAGCGTTAACACCATTTACATAAGTAGTAACTGTAGAATCGCTCTGGGCACTTGCATCACCGGTGAAAGTAGTTCCACAACCTTTAGCACAAGTATTGTAATGACTTGCAGTATCTTTGTTATTTGGGCATTAAATGCATGTCTAGTAAGTGTTATAAGCACCTAAACAAGTTGTGGTGGAGCAAGTTGGTGCTTTTAAGTTAAGCATACAAGATATGTAAGTAGCAGCTTAAGATTGGCTCATCCAAGAAGGATAAGAAATTTGGCAGGTAACTGCTGACATAGCGATAATAATGAGTAAGGGAATAGCAAAATATCTCATTGTGGGTATTTTCTGTCTGACTTTTTATATTTTTTTATTTATTTAGTCCTGAAATGCTTTTTGTTTTATTAATAAATAAATATATTATAAATATTTTTAGCAGATTTAAAATAAATAATTTTTTCTAAATTCGATATAATTTTTTATTTTTACTACCTGCTTTTAAAATCCACAAAACATCAACATAAATAATAAATAAAAAATCAGTAAATATAACATGACTATTAGAAACAAAATTTAATCCGGGATTTCAAATTATTTATAATTTTATGATTGTAAGCAGTTTAGCCTCTTTTTATAAATAAAAATGTTAATTGGAAAAATATTTATTGAGAAAATTAATTTCGAAGAAAATTTAATTAAACAATATATTAGATAGATTAGGGGTAGGTAGGATACAATTTTTCTTTTTTGTTAATGAATAAAAATTAAATAGCCACTGGCTAATGCAATTTCGAACTAAATTGTAAACACTTGTAAAAAAACAACTTAAAAATAAAAACAAAAAATATTTTTATTTTAAATTACCTAAAATTGCTTTATTAAGTATAAAATATTCAAATATCCAATTTTTTACAAAAAAATTATTTGATATTAAACATGAGATTTATATAATTAAACCTAATTTTTTGAAAAACTTTAGATTTTCCTTTGTAAAAATACAATTCGAATAAAAATTTGATTAAAATAAAATTAATTTTCCTTCTCTTAAAGGTTACAATTTTTATTTCAATTAAATTTTTATATAAGAATTTGGATAAGTCAATTAGATTAATTTCGCTCTGTGGCTAAAAAATATTTTGTTACTAATTTAGATTTTAATATAAGTTTATATTGTCCATAAGGATATTTGTTATCTGCTTTCCTCAAAGCTAAGAAACCAACTTACTAATTTATCTAAGAGGCTTGTAAAAATACTATAATTATTCAAATAAGCACCCTAAAATGTTTATTTTCATTAAAAAATGGTATTATAATATTTGATTTAAAATTGACCTTAGCCAAGTTATTGCTTTAGCTTCATAAGTTACATATTAATAACTTTATTTTTCACAAATTTATAACTGCAACATATAATTAATAATAAAAATAACAAATTCAATAATAATAACAATAATCAAATACAAGAAAAAATACAAATATGACAAATCTTATGATATAAATTTTGATAAATAAGAGTTTTTAATTAATGAATTATCATTATCAATTATTTCAGACATTTACTAAATTTTTAATGAAAAATATAAAAATAAATGGCATTTCTAAAAATATTATGAAAAAGTTTGATATTATGAATTATTCTTTCATAAATACTTAAATAAATTCAAGCAATATTTTTCTTTCTTATTTGAAATAAAGTAAGCTTAATAAAGTAATAATAGAATAGATATATTTTTTTTAATATTGTAATAGCCACACAGAATTGACTAAAATTAATCACTGTTACATAATTTACATATTATCTAATTTTCTAAATTCGAAAATTAGATTTATCTTAAAGTTTGTAAAATTTATTTCCAAGCATCAATAAGTCTAACAAATTCAAAGATTAGAAGATTTTCTGTATTTAACCTTAGTAAAAATATAAATTTATTTTTAAAGAAATTCTTGTGGATAAAATTTTTGTTTCATCAGGTTTTGTTTATGAACTATGAAAATTAGAATTAAATTGCCCATATTTTATTATTTTTTAATATACGTATATGCAAATATCTAGTTAAAATGCCTTTTCAATTGAATTATTTCATTCGAAAATAAAAGGGAGGATGTGAAGCCATACAAAATATTTGAAATGTATGCTAAAAATTTACAACAATTAAATAAAATCTGCTTTATCAAATTAATTCTATGCTTTATTTTAAAAATAATTTTATTCTAAATAGCCAAAAAATTTTAGTTAGGTTTTTATTTATTTTTTTAGAGAAAAGTTAAATGTTGCAAGTATATATAATAAATAATAAATTGTAGGATTTTTAGTAATAGCAGCATTAGCTAAGTTGTTACTTATTTAAGGATTTTAGTTTTATCATCACTTGATAAAAATATTAAGATACTTTCTAATTCAAAAAAAAAATACTCCCAATATTCATAATTAAAAGCTTTTCACAATATATGAAGAGAATATTATAAATTGTAAGTATTTTTTAGATTTAATCTAAATTTTATAATTCTATTTTGCATTCTATTCATAATTTTCTTTTTACATACATAATAATTGTAAATTCGAACAGATTTTTAATTAAATATATCTAAGTGCAATGGCTATAAAGTCAAAGTGATTACTTATTTAAGGATTTAAGCTTATCATTACTCGATAGAAATACTATAAGATAGATACTTTCTAATAAAAATAAAATATAATAGTAACGCTCATAATTGAAAGTTATACAGAATATCTATAGAGAAGATTAAATATTATAAGTATTTTTAAGGCTTAATATATATTTCTTTCTTCTATTTTGTATTCGAAACATAATTTTTTTTTACACACATAACAATTACAAATTCGAATCAATTTTTTAATTAAATATATTTAAGTGTAATGACTATAAAGGTTAAGTGATTAATTATTTAAGGAATTTAATTTATAATTGCTTGATAGAAATACTATAAGATATTTTCTAATTTTATAATAATCTATTTCAAACATTCATAGTAATATTTATATAGAAGATTATAAACTGTAAGTATATTTAGATTTCATATATATATATATATATATACATATATATAATATTTCTTTCTTCTATATTGCGTTGTATTCATAATTTTCTTTTTACATACATTACAATTTCAAATTCGAATCAAATTTTAATTAAATATATTTAAGAGTAATGACAATAGAGACTAATTGAATAATTATTTAAGAATTTTAGTTCATCATCACTTTTTAATAATACAATATGATTCTTTCTAATTTAAAAAAAAAAAAAGCTAATAACAAATTTTCATTATACAAAAATCATTTTAAACATTTTAAATGTAATTGAAATGAAATGGCATTCCTTTTTCAGTAAATCTAGTTCATAGTAAACTTTTAGTTAAATTTCATAGTAAAATTATAGTCGAATTTCAGATCAATGATTGATTACAAAGTATTTTTTAAGTCAAATGTTTATCAGTGGCTTATGTTTTTTATCAATAGTTATAGTTATCTTTTTAAAATATCATTATTTTAGGATTAAATATTTATTGCTTTTTTTAAATTTTCATTCCAAAAGCCATTTTTGTAAAATTTTAAAGATTTTGTCTCCAGGATCATAAAGTTTTTTATGAAGCTAATCTTTCTCTTCAAAACTAAAAGAATAAATCTACATTAAATAACTACTCTGAGTGTATTTATATAACTCAATAATAATAAAATAAAATAACATTAATATATTTAACTTTAAATTGCTAAATAGAGAATAAAATATTTTTAGAATGAAATTTATTACAAAAACATTTTTATAATATTTGACAGGATATTTATTTAAAAAAAAAATCAATTCTTTTTTAGCACTTTAGATTTTTTTTGTTTTCCAAAATTCAATTAGAATAAAAATAGATTAAATCATTGATTTTCCTTTTCTGAAAGGTTACAATTATTAATTTTTTAATTGGCTTTATCTAGAAAAGTTTATATTAGATCAATTTTACTTATTGGTTAAAAAATTTTTGTTACTTTAGTTAGTGAATTAGTTTCTAAAAAATAATCAAAGTATTCGAACAAACGCCTCAAAATGCTTATTTTCATTTAAACATTGGAGTATAAAATATTATTTAAAATTAACCTTAGTCATAGATTGCTTTAACTTCATATATAATATATAAGAAAATTTAATTTTCCACAAATTTATATATAACCTCTACATTTGATTAACAATTAAAATAAGAAATCTGATAATAATTATCAAATATAGAAGAAAAAATAAAAATCTAAATGATACAAATTTTTAATTTAAACTTCTTTTAGCCGAATCAATATGAAAATACATTTTTACAAAACTTTCTAATGTTAAATAAAAAAAATCAATGGTGTTTATAAAAATATGAAATATGCTTCATATTATTAAATATTCTTTCATATGTACTTAAATAAATTCAAGCAATATATTTATTTATTTGTTATTAAATTAAACAAGGTCTAATAAATTAATCATAGAATAGATAGATATTTTTGATTTTTTGTATTTTTTTATGTAGTTTTAATATTTTCTAATTTTCCAAATTCGAAAATTAGATTTGTCATAAAGTTTAATGGATGAAAATATTTTTTTATACACAATATTAATAGAAATATAAGTCTTAAAAGAAATTTTCGTTAATAGATTTTTTATTTCATTTAGCAGTGTTTGAGAATTATAAAAGTCAAATTAAATTGCCTCCATTTTTAAGGGTACTACATAACCCTTACAATTATTTGATAAAAGAATATTTTCAATTGGAGTTTTACATTTTTAATAAAAGGAAAGGTGTGATATAATGAAAAATTGTTTGTAAAATATTTAAAAAATTTACAAAAAGTAAATACGGATCTGTTTTATCAAATTACTCTATTAACTATACTAAAAATAATTTTATTCTTAACAATTAAAAAATTATCGTTAGGTTTTTATTTTTTTTCAGACAAATACTATATTTAAAAATTATTTATTGAAACAGCTATTAATTGAAAGAATTTTATAAATTTTATGAACGTGTTTTTTCTTCTATAAGATAATAATTGCAAATTCGAATAAATTTTTAATTAAATATTGAAAAGAGTAATTAATAATGAATGTAATAATAGATGGATAAGAGATTTCTTATTTAAGGGCTTTAGTTTATCACTATTTGATAAAAATACGTAAGGATTCTTTCTATTTTTAAAAAAATAAAAATATTACAGACATTCATAATTAAAAGATGCACTCAAATTTAATAGGAATAATATTTTTTTATATACATAATAATTGCAAATTCGAATCAAATATATTTTATATGTCATTTCTTTTTAGAGTAACTCTACACTAATTAACTATTCTAAATGTATTTTGATAACTCAAACATAATGGAATAAAATAATATTAATACTTTTATAGTAATGAATATTTGTATCTAAATATTAAGTGGAAATTGAAAAATTTTAATTATATTTCAATTGAGAAATATTTGTTTTATTATTAGTATTCTTCTATTTATTATAATGACTTAATCATAACATAGATATAAATCGTTCATCTTAAAATACACAATATTGTATTCATAAGAAATAATTATTTATGAGAAAAATTAGCTCTTAATTTATTTTATTCGATCATTTGATGCATAAAAGAACTTTCTATTTTCTGCCTCTTAAATTAAGGTAAATCTAATAATTAATTAAAAAGAAAGCTGGCTAAAAAAGATAAATAATTGATCAATTAATTTTCTTTTAGTCACCCACCTAATTAATTCTTATCCATAATTTTTCGTAACAAAAATGTTAATTTTATGATTAAAATTTTCCATTTTAATAAAGCTGCAAAACTTATTTTTTATTATAAATTTGAGAAATAATTTTCTTAAATTATTATTTATATAAAAACAAATATCTTTCTTTTTATTTATTACTATATAAGGTAGTAGATTGAAGTCTTTGGGTTTATTTATTTTTTTTTCAATTTAAATATTCATAAATTCCTTTACTTAAAAATTGAAAGTTATTTATGCATTTAAAACACACTTCGATGAATAAAATTTAGCAATATAATTTATCATTATAAGTGAAGTGCTTTTCGAAAAGGTTTTTGAAATCAATTATAATGTTTTTTAATAAATTTTCAAAAAAATAAATTGATTGAAATAATAAATCAAAATAGTATATAGTTCGTAATTTAATCTACTACAAAGAATATATTAGGTTAATATCAAATAAAAATCAATTTAAAAATTAAAGTTATTATTGAAGATTTTTTAAATAAATGGCAACATCCTCAATACCTATTTAATTAATACTGTTTTTACTCCTTAAAAGATAAGACTTTGCTATTTTAAAAATATTTGATCACTTGTAAACAGTGATCAATTAAAAAGTTAGTAAATAATTAACAATTAAAATTATAATAGAATATCATTTGATGAAGATTATGGTTTATTAAAATATGAATTAGTTAAAAATATCAATCTGGGTGTCTTCAAAAAATTAATTGAAAAAACAATATAAACAAAATTTGAAACATTTCCTCTATTTTGAAAGAAAAAATTAATTAAATAAAAATGTTAATATTCATCCATAATTCTATGAAGTTTAAATTACAAATTTTTTAATATGAAAATTCTGTAAAACCAAATCAAATTTTTTGAATTTTTGGACAAAATTAATAAATTTTTTGATGAAAATCTTATTATTTTTAATTAGATATTTTAGAAGTTATTAAAATATTGATTTATTTTGAATACATAGTCTATCATTTTTCTAAGTATTATTTTTAAATTAACAAAAATAAAAAATCACAGCTATTTGATAGAAATGTCTATTTTTATAATTCCCAAATTACTATAATAATGAATTTATATTCAATTTTTTTAAACTAATAAGGAAGTTTTCTATAATTTCTAATAAAAAATATTACTTTTATTTCAAAAACTTAATTTAAGAACATATTTAATTTCTAAAATTGCTAAAAAATAATAAAGAAATCAGTTTTTAAATTTTAATTTAAATTAAATTTTCTTAATTTTATCATAGAATTTTATTTCCATAAAATCCTACAAAAATATTTTGTTTACTCTCATTAAAATATTCTTTTTAAATAATACAAATAATAAAATTAAAATTTTTAAACTAATGACATTATTTTGTTTTTATATACTGTTTAACAAATAAATGTATTGAAAAGATATTATATAAAAAATCTAATTAATTTTTATTTAAATCTAAAAGCTACCTTCTTCATGTAAACATTTGTCTCACATTTAAGTAAATTTTTGTAAAAACAAAACTAAAATTAGTTTCTACCCCTTTAAATTTTATAGATAATATTCTTTAATAGTTTTTTGCTAATTCCAAAAGGATTTACGTAATCTTTTTTGCTTTTATTTTCCATTTTTTTTTTTGCCAACTATATTTATTTATTGGTTAACACTACTTTGTACATATTTTATACTTTTTATTAACATATTCATTTTATATTTCTAAAAATAATTGATTTTATACATATGAAAGAAAAAAATTACTTATTTTTATTTAATATTTAACATAAACAAAAAAATTTTTAATAAAAATAGAAAATTTAATTAAATAAATAAAAATTGCTATGGAAACTCTAAAAAATTTTTTATCTTTTTCTAAAAGATTGCCTCATAATTAAGAAATTTAAGTACAAAAACATAGGCAAGATAGCCTTAACAATGACTCACACATACATCTAAGCATAGTAGTCGGAACCTCTTAGTAAGGGAAAGACACTTTCATTTGGAGCATGGATTAAAACCTTATTAAATCAAACAAAATAAAAATAGGTGATGGAAATAAAAGTTGTACTTCCTAATTTGAATTTATTAACTACTAAAATCATTAGTTAATTGGACTGAATAAAGGTATCATCTTAAATACTATAGGATTAGGTGACTCTTCATTAAAGTTTAGTGACTCCTGCATAGTAACTCAAATTTATGAACTATTCTTGAGAGAGGTTTCTAAGATTTGTGGTGGTGTACATACGTTTTACTTTGTTTAGGGTTTAGATGCTTCACCAGTAACTCAGATAGAGAGAAGTCTCATTTATATGTAAACAGCGTTAGGAAAAGAAATATTTAAATCATCTGTGATTATTGCAACAAAGGGAAATAAAATTGACTAAGAAGAGCTTGAAGAAAAAATGGAGTGTCTAAAAGAAATTGCTGATAAATATTAGATAAAAGGAGGGGTGATTGATTACAGATGCCCATATAAGAAAGTAATAAAGCAAAAAGAAGAATATGGAACTCCTGTTACAGATGAAGAATTTGCTAGAACTTAGCAAGAATTGCATAAATGCCTTATGGGCTTGGAGTTTTTTGAAATCAAACCTCTTTTGGATAAGCTTCAAAACGAAATAGAATAGCTTAAAAATGAAATAAAACAGAATTCATAATATACTAAGGAATATTATGTGAGAAAAGAGAGAAAGGAAAGACAATGGTTTACACTTTGGTTGGTTGAGCATACTATCACTTACTACGAAGCACAATAAGAAACTATTTTTACAAAGACAGATCCAGAGATTTTAGAAGAAGCTATTGAAAGAGGTCTTTAAAAAGGTATTTAACAAATGAAAGAAACTTTGCAATAACTTTCAAGTAACTGAAATTATCAACTACATAATTTTCTTACAAAATTTGATAGAATAAAATATTTCATTCATGTTGAATGAACTTTCTGTAAAAGCAAATTAATATACTAATGATATGGTAAAGCAATATTTTTTCTCTCATATTTTGTTTGTTTGTTTGTGTAATTTTATTAAACAAAAAATCAATCTCTCTTTTTTTTTAATTCAAATAAATACCTTTTTAATTAATAGAAAAATTCTTAAGCAAATGTTTAGCTAAAATTAAAAAATATTTTTATCTTAATTTAGAATAAGTTAAATTCGAAATATTCAAAATATTCTTTAAAATTTATAAAGTTGAAAAAACTTCTTTTTTATTTTATAATATAAATTTTTTAATTAGTTTTTGAAGTAGATATAAACATAAATCAAATTCTATGTTTTTCATCAATTCAATAATTCAGCATCAAAGTAAGATTAAAACATTCATAATGAAGCAATATACTAAAATAGAACATTCTTAAATTATAGAATCATTTTTTCCTCATTTAATTTTATATTCTCCCCTAAAAATAGATATAAAAATAAACACTAAAATGAGTTATTTATATGTTGATCTTATCTTCCTAAATAATTTCAAATTGTTATTTTTTATGTAGAAGATATACAAAATGAAGCTAATGCTAAAAACCCAAAACAAATATGATTATAAATTCTTGTAAATGTTTTTAACCGAATTTCATGAAATGTGACTTGAAAGATTTAAAAATGTTCTATTTTGAGTTATTTTTATAAATATTTATTATCCTTTTAATGACTATCAGCTAAAAAGGTTAGAAAAACAAATTAATATTTCAATTCTACTTTATTTTCTATTTTTTAGCTAATTAAAATTATGATTTATTGGTTCTAAAAAAATCAATATTAAATATCCTGCAATATCTTATTTTTTTGAATTATTTTATCAATTAATTATGTATTTTTTTAACTTATTCAGTTTACTTCACAATCTTTAATAAAATTTGAAAATTATTTTTTAAATTTTCATTTTTTAATGAAATTATTTTGTTTAAAGTAAAAATTTAATTTTTAATTTTAATTTTTAAATTTTAGAATAGATTTAATTAAAATATATCTTTTTAAATATTTAAGAAAAAACTTAATTTAAGATTTAAATATGATAAGGTCATTTAAAGTTTATTAATTTTCTTCTCAAAATTGATTCGTATGAATTAAATATGTTATTAAATAAAAGTGAGGAGTGATTAAATTGTTTCTATGTATGAACATAATTTATTAATATGATAGAAAAGAAAAGTAAGTGGATGTAAAGTAAAGCAATTAATCTTTTAAAATTTAGTTTGTTTGTACACTTGGATATAAATACATTAATTACTACAAAATGTTAAAGGGAATAATTTATTAAGATTGGTTGATTGAATATTTCATATAAAATTAAATAAAGTGAGTTAGCTATCAGATTTTATTTACAAATAGATTTGAAAAATGATAGGTAGATGGATTATTAGATAGTTAATTGATCAGTCAGCCTTATAGCCAATCATTTATTTATTTAATCGCAGTAGTATAAATAATAATTTATTATTATAGGTGGTTTTTGTTAGAATTAATTTATTATTTATTCACATAATTTTCATTTTTATTTATTTACATAAATTATTTAGAAAAATAGATCTATTGATATAAGGATAGATAAATAAATAGACTAGATGCTGGTTGTTCTATCATGTAGGTTTTTAAATTCATTAATATTAAGGATAAAATCCTTCGATTGAAAGAGTTTTTAAATTTATTTGCATTTGATTTGATTGTATTTTGCTTAAATTAAATTGTATTCAAATTTGTATGTATTCTATTTAATTGCTTTCACTCAGCCAAGGATGTTGTAAAACATCTTCTATAGATATACGATTAGTAGGCTCACTTTCTAGGAGCTTATTTATTAAATCTTTAGCCTCATCTGATGGGTTTTGATATTTTTTAAATACTTCCCAATATTCTACATTTTCTTGAGTGAATTTTTTATACAATCCTTAATCAAGTTAGGCGTGCTAGAAAGGAGGTTTTCCCATAACCATTTCGAAGAGCATCACTCCCAAAGAGAAGTTATCTGCTGCGAATCCACAATAGGGATATTTAAGTATTATTTCAGGAGCTTGGTATCCATCAGTTCCAATGAAATCAGTTAGGTTAGGTTTGTTGAAGGCGGCGAACGCAAAATCTATAACTACTGGATTGTAGGAAGCATCAAGTAGAATATTTTCTAACTTCAAGTCTCTATGGCAAATATTGCGTTACTAGAGATATTGGACAGCTTTTGCAACGCCTTTGAAGAAAAATCTGGCTTAACTTTCTTTAAGAGCCCCTCTTTTGATAACAAAATCCAATAGATCTCCATTTGGGCAATAATCAGATTAGATTTCCATTTGAGAGGTATTTATACTTTATATTTTTATGATATTAGGGTGTTGACCATTAATTAATGAAAGGATTTTATGTTCGCTTTCAAAGTGGTGTTCTTTACGCTTTTTAAATTTTTTAATGGCGATCAAATTGTTTGAGAGGATATTGTTTAGCTCATCCATTTCCTTAGCTAGATATACAACGGAGCTGCAACCGTCACCGATCTTTCTTTCTATTTTATAAGTATTGCTTCTAACTTTATTTCTTAACATTGTCTGTTTATCAGTTTTTAAAGGACTTTTTCCAGCTGGAATACACCTTTCACTCTCAGAGTGGACGCTATCAGAAGCAGTATCGAATTTTTTGGAAGAAGATTTTGCATTTTTTACTTAACTTTAAGCTGAGTTTTGTAGGTCTGGAGACTCGCTACCAGAAAGAAGTGGTGAACCAGGAGCTTTTTCAGGTGGTGAAAGAGGAAGGTTGTTGTCTGAAATAGTGCAATTTGAATCTCTTTATGTAAGGGTTGTAAAGGTAGTAGAAGATATTGATTGTTGCTTGTGAATTTGTTATAATTATTCTTCTTAAAAGAGATTATTACTTTTATTGGTATTTATTAGGAGTGTTTTTTCATTCAAATTAGTGGCTGATTTAGATTATGCCTATTATATTTCTAGTTAATTAAATTAATTCTAAACTAGCTTTGTCTTTTAGAACTAATCTAATACCTTATCAACTATCAAATTAGATGAAAGCTCTTCGCAATCTTAAATAATTTCATTTGATTTTTCCTAATTTTCTTTTATTTAAAACTCATTTTTATGTTTCATTATTTCCTCAATTATTTTATTGTTGTTGTTGTTAATAACTTCTTGCTTCTCTTCTGATTGAGGATAGCAAATTTCTGAACTCATGTTGACTTATTAATTTAGTAAGTTCTTTATTATTTATTCTTAATCTAGTTGATCTTATTTTTACCCAAAAAAGTAACTATCGTTTGTTGAGTTGTTTTGAAAATTCTCTTGATAGTGAAAATGGGCACTTTTTTTATTTTTTAGATCTGAAATAGTCTCGAAATCGGACTAAATTATTACAGGTTAATGGATTTTATTTAAATTTTATGAGCTAGCTGAGTGCTTTTGAGAGGCTATAGTGCAAAACTTAAAACTACACTTGAAAGAATCTAATTTAATTCTTTCTTTTTTTGCAGGAATATTTGTTTGTGAATTTAGCTTTTTTAATATAAAATTTGTTTTATTTTTATCAGAGTCCCCACAAGTTGTATCAAGAGCAGAAATTAAGTAGACTATTGAATCTGTATTAAATTTAAATTTTTTGCATTCTAATTAGTCTGCTAACAAATCGCGCACTTCACTCGTCATTAATTAATTAAAAATTCTATGATTGACAAATTAAGTCTAACTGTAATAATTGGTGTTATTATTTTATTCATTCATTCTAAATTACGTCTTTTTAAATATACCTTCAAATCCGTAATTCTACTCTTCTCTTACTTCTCTTTCTCTTTTCTTCTCACCTTCGTTAACTCCATTTTTAGTTCTGAAGTTATCTTGCAACTTTTCTTCACACTTTTTTGCGCTATTAAAATGTAAGCATTGTAAATTTCTTATAGCACTTACTGCTGCAGTCCTTCTACCAAAATATCTAAGCATTTATCAATCAGTCAAAAATATAAAAGAGAGATTATAAAAATATTGAAGTTAATTTCAAAATAAAAATTAAGACAGGTGTATAATTTTAGTTTTAAAAGTCAAAATTATATCCTTTTTATAAATTTTTTTATAGTTTTATATTTTTGCCAAAACTCTTTCGACGCTATTGAACTAGATTATAATTTAGTTAAATCACTATTTTTCTATTAATTTTTTTCTATTATTTTTTAATCCCTTGAAGAATAAATAAAGTTATAATAATTCGATATTCTTTTAATTTAATTTTTAATATTTTAGATTTTAAATATTTCATTATATTTTCATCTACTTCAATAAATAAATAAATTCAAATTTCATTTGCAAATACATACAGATATATCTTCTAGAAACCTCTTTATATTTATCATCTTCATTCATTTACATAAATGAATTCTACTCCTCTGAGCCTTTTGTTAAACAAAAATTTCCTTTACAGTCTACTTAATCACTGCTTTATGAGCATCATGACCCAAGAAATAATTGAATACACATTTATAAATTGTAAAAATAAGCCACCTCAAAATTTAAAATACTAGCCATTAATTAAATTTTATTTACTCTAATTAAAAACAAAATTGCAAATTTATTATAAAGAGCTAATTTCTTTCGATAGTCTTTAAAACCTTTAAAATACATTTTTTTAAATAATTAGATGTTTCAAAATTATAAAATTAAAAAACATCAAATAAAGTAATATGAAAATGTGTGATTCTTTTATTTAATTCCTATGAAAATAAAACAATTTAAAATATTATTTTTATTCAAGATACTTTTAATATTTTTTTTGTGTTAAAATGACTTCTTTTTTAAAAATGAACGAAAATACTTAAAAATAATTATGTTGATTAAAATATTTTAAAGTTTGAAAAATTAATAAATTATTTTAAATAAAATTTATTTTTTTTGAGAATTTCATAAATTAAATGTCATTTTAAAATCTATTTTTGTAATATTTAATAGTATTTTATTCATCATTCTTATTTAGTAAATGTAAATACTTAGTAATTACTTTGGAAGGTTTGATATTACTAATGACTATATCTATTTGAGTAGTTCAGAATTACTGTAATATTAATTTTTCACTTGTAAGTAACTATGACTAAGTAAAGCTAGATCTTAATCAGAAATAATATTAAAAACCTTTAATTCAAAAAATAATAAAAACTTCAAAGCGTTAAAGTGAAAGAAAAAAATTAAATGATAAAAATTGCATATTTCAAATATTGATGAAAATTTAATTTAAATTTCTAAACGATATTCTAAATCTAAGTCATAAAATAATAATAAAAAAGAGATGAAATAATTGGTTTTAATGCAGATTTATATAATTTTCAAAATATTATTATATCATACTATTTAGTTTTTTAATACTATTCTTTACAGAATCAAAAATTTAATATTTTTTATACAAAAAAATGAATGAAATATTAATATATTTGATAAAAAATGGTTTATTCTTTTTCTCTCAAAGTATTTTGGGTGAAAATTTACTTATGGATTTTAACAAATACAGACAATCATAATTACATTTGTATTTTTATTCTTTTAACTTAAAGCTACTAAAGATGAATAATATCACAAATAAGCTTTAAATTTTTGAAACTAAAAAAGAGTCTAAGATATATGTAAAGTAGTATTTTTTCATTATAATTTATTGATAAATATTTTTCCTATAAAAATTTACAAAATAAATAAAATAAAAATAATTAGATTATCTCAAAATATTAGTTATACCTCTTAAGTTAATGATACAATTTTGAAAAAATTAAATATTCGGCAAAAACTAAAATTATCTTCATACAAATTTCTTTCATGAAACAAATATTTTAATAATAAATAAATATTAATAAATAAATAATTAATCAATTAATAAAAATCAGATAAAAAAAGCTATTAATTAATGATAAATTAAGAATTACTTTGTTAAGTTCACTAAACATATCCATACACATTTTTAAATGTAAAACAAAATTAAAAATGTGGATTTGTTTGCTCTGAATGCATATCTGATGAAGGATTTGATTATAATTTGATTCCTCTTTATAAAATACACAATCTTGAAGAAAAAACTTTAATGAAAAACTGGCCACCACTTATATTTGCAAGAAATGAAAATCAAATGGACATTAAGTATTATATAAAAACCCTAATGGAAGATAATACTTGTTAATTCGAAGTAGTAAATAATTGGTTCGATGATTTAAGCAGAGAAATAAATAATAAAATCAATGAAAAAAAAAAATCTATTCTAAAATAAGTAGAACATTCTAATTATATAAAAGAATAAATAATAAATAACTATTTTTAATATTCGGAAAATTTAAAAATGAAATAAATTCTAGAGTCATAGCAAAAAATTACTGAAAAGTGTAAAAATATGAACACATTTTTATAATCTATTTTTGATTAAGCATAAAATAAAACACTAATGTTATAAAACATGATATCATACTACTAATTTACATGCAAACAAATGTTTAATACCTGCAGTTTTGAAATTAAAAATAGTATTTGTAAAAAAATTGAAACTATTTAATTTTTTGATAAAAGTATCTCAGAAATTGAACTTTCCTAATAAAAAATCTAAGATTTATTTAGTAACTAAGAGGATTATGATTTGTTGAGATAAAAAATTAAACAAAACTATGATTATTTTTCTAAACATGGTGAATTTCCTGAATTACAAGGTAATTTTGTAGATATTTAAAGATTTAATCGTTTCTCTCCAATTAATAAATATAATTTATGTGATATTGATTAATTAGAGACATTTACTAATGGTTGTCAAAATCAATTATCTTCAGAATAAGGTTTTGTAACAGATTAAAAATAGAATATATTTATTTAATATAATAAATAAAAAGTTTATGATATACATTATTAGTAAGATCAATTTTTAAATTATAGTAATATTTATTCATATTTCAAAAATGCCTTAAAATAAACTAAAAAGTATATTTTTAGAGTTAGAAGTTAGTATTTTTTAAGCAGTAATTGCCATTTCACTATTGGTTTAATTCCAGACCCTTAAAATATGAATTTTTAATAAAAAATAACCATAAAAGGGAATAATAATTAAATAAATACTGAAGTTGAAGAGTTATAATTTGAAATTAGTATATCTTAAAATATGTTTAAAGTCTTAAGTTATCCTAAAAATAGTCTAATTTATAACTATTAACAATAAATGAATTAAAAATTGAAATAATATTTTGCTATTAGTTTTGATTAAAATATCGGATACAGTAACATCTAAGTAACTTATTTTCAAGAATGTGATAATTGAATTTAATTATTTTGCTCTTTTTAATATTTATAATCCTTAAATATTTATTTTTTAGTTTTATATTTGTATAATTAGTAATTATGAACAAATATACATTTTTAGCCTCATCAAAAAATTTAATGACAATTTCTTTAAATAAATAATATTATTTACATTTTTTAATTTTTAAAATTAATAAAATTTTTTAAAAAAGCTAAAATAAACATTAAAATTGCTAAAATATGTATTTATAAATAATAAATTTTACAATATTTTCTAATATGTCAAATATAAACAAAAAGTATGAATTTTTTTTATTTTTAAATGATATTTAAAAATTATTTATCTATTTTTTCATTTAACATACTATTTTTAAAGCTTTAGTGATTTTATAGCTCTACCTTTCACTTTTGAAAGAAATTAGATTATTCTTTAAAGTCTACTTCTAAGAATTCTATTTATAAATTAATTTATATATTAATCATTTAAATTGAATCAAAATTATGACTTAAGTAATTCAAGGCAAATTAGTTTTATTAATAAGCTTCATTAATTTTATGTAGCTATTTGTTAAGTTCTTCGATTTTTGCCAATTAGTGTATATTAACAAAAAAAAGACAAATTAATATTGAGATTCCAAAAAGATATAAGACATTTTTTTAGTTTATTTAATTTTAATACTTCTTGAATAAGGAATTTAAATTTTATTTAAATTTTTTCAAAATTTATATTGCTTTTTTACTCTTATAGAGATAGATATAAGTAGCAACATTTGATAGTATTAAAATGAAGATTTTGACATCTAGAGCATCAATTAAACATATATTTCTATTAAAAAAAATCTCAGCAATCAAACTAGTAACTCCTACAAATAAAAACACATCTGATTTTCTTCTTTTATTGATTTACTTGGGTTATTATTTTTTCTAGCTTAAATTTAATAAACCATAATTATTTTATTTATTAGCAGAAATCTACGATTTATCTGTTTTGAAATTGCAAGCAAATGATTATAAATCTGATTAATCCTAGCTATCAATATTTTCTTAACCTTCAGAATATTAATTTTGGTCTAATGAGCTATACATTTTTATTTTTTTGTTAAATACAAAAAGTTAATCTTAATTAATTAACTAATTTAGAACAAAAAGAGGAATTAATCAATTTTTTTGATCAAACTCTTTTTAATCAGACATTTAAATTTTTAATCAGGTAATAATTTATATTTAAACGTGTAAGGATTCTATTAATTCTTTTTAAAATTGATAAATAAAATTAAATCAATAATTAATCCACGTAAAGTATTAAAAATTAACGTGTGAAAAATTAGTCAATTCATTCTTAATTATTTACATTAATAATTAAAATTAAATTTTCGATTAAAATTAGTAAATGTAAAAGAATATCTAAATCTATTCTATGCATAATAGAAAATATAGAAATTAATCTTTTGTAGTATTTAGGTCATCAATAAATAATGAATCAAACTTTAATAGAAAAAAATTTTCTATTATCTTAAAACCTCGTTACCTTATCCTTGTTTTTAGTTTTACAAGCTAACAAACAAGAGTGAGTTTTTCAAACTTTTATTTTTTCAAAAGTATTTTTGGTCTTCTTTTTACTAAAATTATATCTAAAAATATTTGCTTTTATTTAAATATTTAAATTTCAAGTTGAAACAAAATAAGAAAGTGTTTTTTTGTTTCTTAAGAATTGATTTATTGAATTTTTAAAATAGACAGAAGCTTTTCTAAATGAAAATTTAAAAAATCTACCATAAACTGATTTAAATAGAGTACGAAATATAACACTCAAAGCAAATTTAGGTGTACCAAAAATATTTTGCATTTAAAATGAATCTAAAGTCAATTTTTTATTTAATAATCAATAAATTTATACTGAATAATTAAATTTCATTTTATTACTTTTTTTGAATGCTTTTTTATAATTATTTTAGCTCACTTTCTAGTTCTTTATTCTGCTGTTAGAGCTTTAGATGTTAATTTCATTTTTAATTAAATGATGAAACTGAGCATTCAGATTTTAAAAAGAAAACTTTTAGAATTTACATCTGTATTAAATATTTTATTCGTTTAAGATAAGGATTAATAAATTTAGTTACTACTTTATTAACAATAAAATTGATCTATTTGATTGTCTTTTTAGGTAAAATAAAACATAAATTGTAATAATTAATTAAAATTCTGCTTGCTATTTTATTATTATGTTTCAAATAAGTTATTTAAAGCCAAAGCAAGATAAATGTTCTGCTTTTTTAGTTTAAAATCAAGATAAATTATGACTTCTATTTTATAAACAATAAAATGATCAGCTTGATTGCTTTTTGGAAAAGAAAAACATAAATTATAATAATGATGTCTCTATGTTTTTGACATCAACTTTTATAATAATTATTATTTATACAAAAATGAACAAATTTTTGTCTTAATATTTTCAAAAAAATTGAAAAAAAGTATATCACATTTCCTTATTTCCTTATGAAAATTAATTGATTACAATCACTATTTTTAGAAAATCATCAGTTTTTTTTTTTTATTATTAATATTAACATATAATATGCTTAAGTCCAAAATACTATCAATACATTGTTTAATTTCTTTTTACAGGGCTTTTCATTTGCTTAAACGTTTTATCTAAACTTTATCTTGGAGACTAAATCGATAAATAATTTAATAATATATAAAAAGATGACAACTTTTTCTTTATAAATTAGTTAACAAATTTTTGATAGTTGTTTATTGCTTTGATATTATAACAAAATGAATATAAAATTATGGATTATATATAAAAATATTTTTTTTAAATATAGCTATTAATGATAGATTAAGTTAACTAGGAAGAATAGTTTGGATGATTGATTGCTTAACCCAAATTTTAAAATAGATTGAAAATAAATAAAAAAATTGTTTACATATTATTTATTGCTGACAAAACAAGTTAGATTTAAATTTTAACACAAATTAAAACCTGTCGTTGTTGTAAAGCTACTGTCCTTTAGATTTCTACAAAGATAGAAGGAATAAAAATTTTTATACTTAAGAATTAACTAAAACAAATGATCCCCTTAAATTATGTTCATAAAATATTAGTATTACTAACAATGACAAAAATACAATTAACATTTGTTACTTCAAGTAATTTTTAACAGAATCTTACTTCATAACCAAGTTAATAAAGAGAATACAATTAAAAAAATTTAATCAGTGATTAGAATACTCTAAAAATAAACTAATAGGAAATATTTAGATTATAGAAAAGAAAAGTAATTCATCAAATAAATAAAAGCTTTTCATAAGAGTATTATTTCTCTATATAATTTAATTACTGAGATAAAGTAAAATAATTTAAAGTAACTTACTTTAACAAATCTAATTTTTTATAGATGGATTATTCGTTAATTATTTTATTGTTTTTAAACTTCAATTTTTTTGTCTATAGAAGAAGTTATTATGATATTATTTAATTAATTTAAAATTGATTTATTTCCTACAACTAATTAAATTGGTATATTTTGATATTTAATTATTTTATTTTTCTTCTTCAGTGTCCAACTTTCGTTTTAATTCAATACCTTAAAAATATTCCTACTAATTAATTACTGATTAAGCATTTGATTGTATAATATTAATACATTTTTACAATATCAATTAATAGTTAATATTTAAGAACAAATATCTTATGTTTTAGATTGATAAATTATTTAATAAAAGATATTTGATTAATTAAAAAGTATATATAATCAACTAATATAAAGAGAAAAATAAAATGATTAAAAAGCTAGCCTGTCCAATCCACGTGGATAGTCCTATTTTATTTTTAAATATGGAATCTTGTTTAGATAGCGCGTTAGCATGTGTTTTATGTGTTTCTGAAAAAAAACGTTAGTTTAATTTGTTACCTGTGTAGAAAATATTGTCAACTGATTAAAATTCTATGTTTGATTCATGGCCGCCATTTTAAGAAAAAAAATATGACAATATAACAGATATTAGAAAGGAAATTAAGATTTTGATAGAATAAAAAGAATAGTAAATGGAAAGAATTAAAAGCTGGTTTGATTAGTTAACTAAAGAAGTCAATCAACAAATTTCTGAAAGAAAAAGTTATATTTTAAAGCAAGCACAAATGGTATCATAGCTTAGAGAAAATATTATAAAAAAGTATATTGAATCCTCCTAAAATTTGCATATTAAGAAACTTTTAGAACAAAATTTACCAATCGATTAAATAGAAAAATCTTTATAGGATTTTATAAAATCAGTCTATGAAAAGTCAGAGAGCTAAACACAAATGTTTTAGAACTTGATATCATTTAATTAATTTATCAATTTAGAGGACTAATAATCTTTAACTTCAAATTAGAAAGATATTATTAAATTTATTAAATAAATTAACTTTTTCAATGTGAACACTGAAGATATAGATTTATCAGAATCAAATATCGAAAATCTATTTGGTGATTAATCTAATTTTGATGATTTAAGGAAATTGATTTCTGAATAAAAAAATTAAGAAGATTATAAATATAGGGATGAATTAGAATTATTTATGGAAAACTCTTAAAATTAACTCTCTACAATAAACTCTTTTGTTGCTTCTGATACTTGTTAGAAAGAAGAGATATTAAAAACTGAATACAATTAACTTAAATAATTTAGTATTAATTTTGACAATTTTAACTAAAAATCTTATAAAATAAAAAGCGATTAATTATTTTGTTACTTTACAAAAGCTTTGAATCCCAAAAAAAAATATACTTTTAGGATTAGAAGTAAATCATTTCTAAGTGAATAAAGTGATGTAAATGTGGGATTAGTCAAAAATATCAAATAATATATCCCTGAAGTAGAAATTTAGATAACAAATGATTACAATAGTTTCAATACTTAGGTAGAAGAATTAGAATTCAGGATTTGTATAGAAGAAAATCTATTTAAGGTATTAAGTTATCCGAATTGCAACATTATTTATAAATCTTAAATTCTTAATAAATAAAATGATATTGATCTAATAGCTAATTAAAAAGCAGAAAAAAATTTTTCCTAATCTATTCCAAAAGTTGGTATATTATAAAATTAAGATTTAACAAAAACTAACTTTTAGCCTTCTTCTTAATAAAATCAAAATATATGCTTATCTAATTAAGGATGTAATTAGCAAAGTATTCCTAATGTTGTTTGGAAAAGTTAATAACTCAGTAAAGTTAATTTTTAAGCTTTAGATTAAAATAATTAAATTTCAAATGATAACAATTCCATATAGTAAAAATAAATTACTAACTTTAATCTACTCCAAAAAAATAACAATTAATAAAGTTTTAATAATGGTGATTAGAAAAGTTAACAATTCACTAGTCATAATTTTTAAAATAATTTAATTTCTAATGATAAAAATTCCATACAATAAACATCTATCACTGATATTAATAAACTACAAAAAAATAATAATTAAACTAATAATAATGATGATTTGTAAAGTTAATAACTCACTAATCACAACTTTCAAAAACTAAAGTAAAATAACTCGATTGTTAATGATAGCAATACCGAAGTGGAAAAAAATACTGATTTCTTCCAAAGATATAATATTTAATAAAGAGCTAAAAATCTTTATTAGAAAATAAATAATCCTAACACTTAAAGTTAAAAGTAAAATGCTCCACTTTCGAATGATAATTCCAAGATGGAAACATCTAATAACTATGTCAATATTTTTGAAAAGAATAATTAAGGTATTAATTTTGATTAGAAAAGTTTATAATTCACTAGTATTAATTTTCAAAATAATTCACTTTTTAATAATAGTAATTCCATTGTGGGAACATCTACATCCAACGTTAATATTATACAAAATAATAACAGTTCATAAATTGTTAGTAATACTAATTATAAAAGCTAGTAATAATTTACTAGCCTTAATTTTAAAAATTAAAACTAAAGTAATTAAATTTTAAACGAAAACAATTCTAGAGATGAAGCATCTATCCCAAATGTGAATACATTTTAAATTTAATTTTAATAGAAATAAAATATATAATCTTAAAATTAAGGGAGTAATAGTTAAAATATGATTAATGTTGATTAGAAAAGTTAATAACTCACAAATCCTAACTTTCTAAGTTTAAAGTAAATTGATTAAATTTCTAATGATAGCAATTCTAGAGAGGGAACTCAATCTGATATTTTGTAAAATAAGGCAGAAGAAAATAAAGATATTTAACAAAACTAAGAAAAAAATAAAGAATAAGCTTCCTCTTAAGCTACTTTAAGTAAAAATAATGTGAGCTTATTTCAAGAAAAAATAAAACCACTATTTTCTTAACAAGAGGAAATAAAAAAATAGTCATAAAATACATTTTAATCTTCATAAAACGATGATAATAAAAATAATGTTGATGAAAGATAAAGAGAAAATTCTGTGAAATCATAATAAGCTTCTTTAGAAAGTTAAGGTAATAATAGTAATCTAAATAGTTAAATATTTTCAAATAAAAATAATCTATCACAAGAATAGCTTTCTTAAAACATAGACAAATAAAAAAATGTTGAAGAATTATTAAATCTTTAAACTTCATCATCATAATTTTCTTAAAAATCTGATCCTTAAACAGGCTCTTTTAAAATCTAATAATCTCAAATAAAAAATACTATAAATTAAATTCATAATAAAATCAACCATATGTAAAATAATAATAATTTTTTGAGTTAGGAATTAACTAAAACAAATGACCCTCCTAAATTATGCTCATAAAATGTAAGTATTGCTAATAACAACAATAATAAAATTGACTTTATTACTTCAAATAATTTATAAAAAAATCTTACTTCATAATTAAGTTAATAAGAATAATAAAATTAAAAAAATATAATTAGTAATTAAAATACTCTAAAAGTAAACTAACAGGAATAAAAAAGTATCTAAATTATTGAAAATGAAAATTCATCAAATTAAAGCTCATCTTAACAATATTATTTCGCTATATTATTTAATAACTGTGATGTAGATGAATAATTTAAAGTAACATACTTTAACGAATCTGATTTTTTCATAGATGGAGCATATAAATTTAATTTATGAATAAACTGAGGGATAACCATAATTTTGTTTAAAGTTTTATATCATAATAATATTTTATCAGTTTTATGAAAATAATCAATATTAATTTAAAATAAAAAAGAATACTAAATTATGTAGAAATTAAATAATTTTTTAATAAACAAATTAAAAAAGAATCTCTTCAGAAATTTGTATAATTTGAAAATTTATATATTGAGTAAAAAAAATGTTAATTAAATTTTTAGAGTGAGATATTTTTCATAAATTTGTGTAAAACTCTTTAAAATTATATCAAATGAGATATTTTTAATACTATATATAATATCTTTAAATAAATAATATTATTTAAATGTTAACAATTATAAGCTCTATTAACAGAATTAGTTAATTCAAATTTTATGAGTAACATATATCTATAAATATATTAATAAAATATTTATAAGAAAAATAGTTAAATCAATTATCATTTAAAATAATAATTGAAACTAAATGTTATATTAAAGTTATTAATTGTGAATGGTTATCTAAATTTATTCCATTAATAGTAGAAATTATTTTTTATTAGTATATAGGTTGTTAGTAAATAATGAATTGATCTTTGATAGGAAACTTTTTTTTATATTATCTAAAAACCTCATTTCCTAGTACCTCGTTTTGTTTAAACAATATAACAAATGAGAGTGTTAATATTTTATTTTTTTACCTTTAAATTTTATATGAATAAAAGGAGTAGTTATGATATTATTTAATTAATTTAAAATTTATTTACTTCTTATAAATAATTAAATTGGTATATTTTGATAAATTATTATTTTATTTTTTCCTTCAGTTTTCAATTTGCATATTATTTAAATACCACAAAAATATTCTTTAATAATTTCTAATTAATATTTGATTGGATACAATTAGTAATATCTTATAATATAAATTAATAATATAGATTTTAGCACAATTATCTTATCATATAGATTGATACATTATTTAATAAAAGATACTTTTGTAATTAAAAACATAATTGAAGTAGTATAAAAAAGAGAAACAAAAAATGATTCAAAAATTAGACTGTCCCATTCACTTAGATAATCCTATTGTATTTTTAAATACATAAGCATATTCAGATAGCGTATTAACATGTGTTTTATGTGTTTCTGAAAAAAAGCGTTAGTTTAATTTGTTACCTATCTAGAAGATATAGTAAATAGACGAAAATTCCTTGTTTGATTCATGGCCACCATTTTAGGAAAACAAATATGACAACATCAATGATATTAGAAATGAAATTAAGACTTTAATTGAATAAAATGAATATTAGCAAACTGAAAAAATTAAAAGCTGGTTTTATTAGCTATCCAAATAAGTCAATCAGCACATATCTGAAAGAAAAAATTTTATTTTAAAACAAGCAGAAAAGGCATCATAACTTAGAGAAAATATTATAAAAAAGTTTTTTGAATACTCTTAAAATCTGCATATCAAGAAACTTTTAGAACAAAATTTACCAATTGATTAAATAGAAAAATCTTTACAGGATTTTATGAAATCAGTTTATGAAAAGTCAGAGAGCTAAACACAAATGTTTTAGAACTTGATAAAATTTAATTAATTTATCAATATAGAAGATGAAAAATCTTTAATTTCAAATCAGGAAAATATTATTAAATTTATTAAATCAATAAACTTTTTCAATGTTAACATTGAAGATATAAATTTATCAGAATCAAATATTGAAAATTTATTTGGTGACTAATCTAATTTTGACAAGTTAAGGGAATCGATATCTAAATAAAAAAATCCAGTAAATGATCAATAGATCGATGAATTGAATATATTTATGGAAAACTCTTAAAACTAACTCTCTACAATAAACTCTTTTGTTGCTTCTGATACTTGTTAGAAAGAGGAAATACTAAAAACTGAATACAATAAACTAAAATAATTTGATATTAATTTAGACAATTTTAGCGAAAAATATTATAAAATAAAAAGCGATTAATTATTTTGCTACTTTAGAAAAGCTTTGAATCCCAAAAAAAAATATACTTTTAGGATTAGAAGTAAATCATTTCTAAGTGACTCAGCTAATATCAATGTGGGATTAATCAAAAGTATCAAAAAATATATCCCAGAAGTAGAAATTGAGATATTTAATGGTTACAATAGCATCAATACTTATGTAGAAATATTAGAATTCAGGATTTGTATAGAAGAAAATTTATTTTAGGTGTTAAGTTATCCGAATTACAACGTTATTTATAAATCTTAAATTCTTAGTAAATAGAATGATATTGAAATAATAGCTAATTAAAAAGCAGAAAAAAATCCTAACTAATCTATTTCAAATGTTGGTTTATTTTCAAACTTAGGCTTGCAAAAAACTGACTTTTAGCCTTAAAGTTAATAAAATTAAAATATATGCTCATCTAACTATGGAAGTAATTCACAAACTATTAATAATGTTGATTGGAAAAGCTAATAACTCGCTAATCATAATTTTCAAAATTTAAACTAAAATAATTAAATATCAAATCAAAATAATTTTAGACTATAAACTCCAATTACAAATTCTAATATCTTTGAAAAAAATAACAATTTTTAAAGTTTAAATAATATTGATTAGACAAGCTAATAATTCACTAATATTAATCCTCAAACCTAAAAGTAAAATAATTCAATCTTTAATGATAGCAATTCCAGAATTGAAACTTCTACTACCAATACTAGCTTATTCCAAAAGAATAATAATTATTAAAGTATTAATAACATTGATTAGAAAAATGATTAACTCACTAATCTTAATTTTCAAAGTTAAACCTAAAATCATCCAAATTTTAATGATATTAATTCCAGAGTAGGAACATCTACTACTGCCAAAGGTAATATCTTCCAAAGTAGTAGCAATTATTAAAATGTTAATACTGTTGATTAGAAAAGTTAATTACTAACAAACTTTAATACTGAAAATTAAAAGTAAAATAATTCAGTTTTTAATAATAGCAATTCCAGACTTGAAACATCAACTACCAACATCAGTATTTTTGGAAAAATAAACAATTAATAAGGTGTTAGCTAATATGATTAGAAAAGTTAATAACCAATTAATATTAATTCATAAATTTAAAATTAAACTACTCCAATTTTTAATAATAGCAATTACAAACAAGAAATATCTACATCATCCAATCTTAATATTCTCCAAAACAATAACAATTATTAAAATGTCAATAATTTAAATTAGAAAAATTAACAAATCACTACTTTTAATATAGAAAATTAAAAGTAAAATAATTCAATTTTTAATAGCAACAAAGGAGCTGAAACATTAATCCCAGGGAGTTTATTTGATAATATTTAGAATAACAATCTTGAGTCTTAAACTTAACAAAAATAGAATTTTCTCTTTTAAAGCTTTGGAAATAATTGCCAAAGTATTATTAATACTGATTAGAAAAACTAAATCAAATAAATTTCAAATGTTAGGAATTCAAGTCAGCAGGCTTAATCTAATGTTTAAACTTTATTCTAAAACATAAAAGTAATGAATAGCCATATTTAGTAAAACTAAGAAAAAAATTAAGGATAAGGAATGTTATAAGTTACATCAAGCTAAAAAAATACAGGCTTATTTTAGGAAAAATTAATATCAGATAATACTTAACAATTAAATTATTAAGCTCCTTAATATCAAAATATAGTTTAACCAAACTTAAAATAAACCTCTTCTTCTTTATTTGGTAATATAATTACAAATGAAAAAAAACCATAGTCATTTGATGTATTTTAATCTTCTTCAAATAATGATAACAAAATAATAATTAAAGAAAAATTAAGTGAAAATTCTATGTTAACACCTGTTTAGACTTATGCAACTACTAAACCATTAGATAATCATAGTTTATTTGCATAAAATTTTAGTAATAATAACAATAATAATAATAATAATCAAATTAACTTTGTTGATTAAAATAAAATACAACAAAATTTTACTACATAATTAGGTAAGTAAGAATAATAAAATTAAAAGAATATTTTTAGTGCTTAGAATACCCCAACAATAAACTAATAAAAATAATAAAATATATAACTTATTGAAAGTGTTAATTCATAAAATAAGAAATCTTATTAGGAGTATTACTTTGCCATTTAATTTTAATATTATGAATGTGAAGGAGATGAAACATTTAAAGTAACTTACTTTAATGAATCTGACAAATTCTAGGATTGATTTAATAATTCAGTTTAAGAATAAACAGAAAGAAAAGCATAAATGTTTTATAGTAAATATTAATATTTAGTTTAGTAGTTATTTGTGAGCAATCAAGATTTATTTAAAGTTACAAATAAATATTGAATACCATAAAAATTAAATAGTTTTATCATTAATAAATTTAAAAAAATTAGTGACTAAATTTATTTACCTTTATAATTAATATTGCTTTTTAAAAATTTTTAAAGCTAAGTATTTTTGATAAATTTGTGTCAAAATATTTTAAATGTATTCAAATGAAAAATTATTTTTGACCTTCTAAATATTTTTACTATGATAATATCTTTTAAAATTTAATCTAATTTAAATATTTTAATGTTAAGTTCAAATAAAATTAAATAACCTAATTTAATTATTATTAAAATGAATTTTTATTAATTTAAATACAAAAAAAAGTATAAATAAAACAACATTGAATTCAAATAATATGAATACTTGTCTTTTAGATAATAATTTTAATAATACTAAGATATCAAATATTTGCTAAAAAAATGATCTATCTCTATAACAGTTAAAGCTTAATTTTTATTTAGTAAATTCTTTATAATTTTTATTTATTTTCTATTTCTTAAAATGCTTACACCTATTTATTTGCCAAGGTTTTATAAACTAATATAAATTTTTAATGCTAAGTTATTGCTTTGATTCTTAACTAATTTTACTAAATGAAATACTAAGATTAATTAAAAGATTCTTTAAAGCTGTTAAAATACTTATCATTTTAATTAATTTTCTATTATTCATAAGATATTATTAGATTATTCCTTAAATTTATTAAATATTTCCTTAATTACTTGATCTTATATATAACTGAGTTTGTAATTGTATTTGATATAATTAAAAATATTATTTTCTGATACATTACATCTAGAAAGGTCAAATATTTAGAGAAATTATGTTCCTTCATGATCAAGCTATTTACTGTCTTAAATAATATTAATATTTTGAATAAATTAAAAGAGAGATTCTATCTATATCACAAGAAAGAATTTTACGTGAAGGTTTTAATATTACTTTAAAATTATTTAGGTATTTTATATTAATCTTTATTTGTCTATATTATTTTATTTTTACTTCTTAGATTATTTAATTAGCTCATACAGGGTTTTATTTCAAATCAAATTAAAACTTATAAACTTAGAATAAATTTAAATTAATTCTATTTTAAACTTCCATAAATTAATTTGATGAGTTGTAGTCTCAAAAGTATTGTAAGAGGTATACCATTAATATTTTGATGTTAAAAAATTAGTTTATTTATTGAAAATAAAATAAAAAAGTTAAATTTAAATCTAAAGGCTAAAAAAATTAATAAATAAGTAGATAGGATTCAATATTAATTAGCTGTAAATACATCGTCATACATAAAGTATAAAGTATACATTTAAATATTTACAAGAAATTTTTGTTCATAAATTTTCTTTTATTTTCAAATCAGAAAAATAAAGAGAAAGATACTGCTAGTAAGAAAGTTGATAAAGCCAAGAAAGATCCATTAAGAGCAGCTACGCATTTATTAAATCCAGTAACATAAGAGGAAGATGTAGGATCAGCATTGGCATTAGTGTTAGCTAAAAAGCTTTTACCACAGCTTTAAACACAAGTATAGAAGTTATTAAAGCTATCCATACTGTATTGGCATAAACTGAAATTCTAATAAGTGATGAAGACACTAGCACAATTTCCATAAGTTCCTGAGCAAGTAGGTTATTATAAAGCATTTTCACAATCTTCTGCTTTAGCAATAGCTTAAGCATCAGTCCATGAGGGGATGGTTTGACAGTAAACACTAGTCAAAGTAATAAGTGCTAATAAGGCAAAGGTTTTCATTTTAGTTAGTTTTTTTTATATTTAATTTAATATTTTGTTTTATTTTTGGTTTATTTACTGTAAACCACGTTGCCATCCCCCAACGTAGTCATCCCCCTCCCCTCAAAATCTTAAAAAAAACAAAAATTGAAAAAAAAGGCTAATTTTTGAACTTTTAGAGGAGGGATGACAACGTGGTTTACAGTATTATATTTTTTCAATGAGTTTTATTAGATTTAAAGTAAATTATTTTTTTAATTACTGTTCACTCTATTCACTCTGCCGCTCTTATTTTCTTTTTAAAGGTTATTGATATTTATTAAAAATGATAGAATAGTTAAATAATAGTACTATTAGCTAATTTAAAGAAGTTAATTAAAGAAAATTTTTAAGTCTAAAAATAGTTTTTGTTTCAATTTATTTTTATATTAAATATAAAGATTTATGGCTGATATTCAGAAATATAAAATTAGTTTTATCCAGAAAATAAAAGCAATAACTCAGTAAAATTAAAATATTTTATTTTATGAAGAAAGCGACTCCTTGATTTTTATGTATTTATTACTACTTTGTTTTCATGAATATATTTTTATTTATTGGTGTCAAAATAATAAAATTTAGTTGATAAATTATTATTTCTTTTAGGATTTTTTTTAGTCTTAGTGAAAGTAAAACTTAATGATATGTATTTCTTCAACTAAATTTTATTGTAAAACATTTGACACCAATAGATAGAACTAAAATTTTGATATTCAGATTACTACTATGGTTATTTTTCATAGTAGCTTCTTAAAATAATTATTTATAGTTTTAAGATTATAACATTTTTCATTTAATGTTTAAAATTAATAAAGAGTAAGTAAGTAGTAAGTCTAAGTGAATTTAATCCAACAAAAAAAATTAACCAACTTGATTCTGGTTATGGGGAAAGGATTAAAAAATGTAAAAATATAGTTTTTTTTACTTTTTTCAAATAATTTAGCTAGTAATACATACTCTAAGTTAGACTCAATAATTTTAAACGTAATTATGCTGCTTTTGTGTTAAGTACCTAGTTTTTATACAATTATTTTAAATACATATATATTCCATATTTATATTTTAAATCAAAATAGATAAATACTAACAGGTGCAATAAATAGAAAATCGATCAATTTGATAAATTTTTTCTAAATTTAGTAATAATTTGTTTAGGGTCTTACGATAGTTGTAATTTAAACATAAAATACATGCAATTATAAAAAATAGATTTTACTAACAATGTTTTAAAATAGTAATTTAACTTAAATCTTAAATTTAAAGCTTACTTTTGAAATTTTAGATGAATCTTTGTCTAAAAATATTAAAATACTTTCCTCTCTTATTTAAAGACTTTTTTGATTTATAATTCTATTAGGTATGATGTCTATAACATCACAAAGTAACAAAGAAATATTAATCAAAATTAAACAAATTAATTTGTAGCTTATATTTCGAAGATTTAATTTTAGTCCTAGATATTTTTTCTCTCTTGATATTAGAATTTATCATCCAAAACAAACATGAATTTAATTAATTAATTTAATGGCTTGTAATATTTTGTTTAGCTTGTTTCTTCACTATAAAAAAAACAAATGTTTAATAACACCCATTTTTTATTCCAAAAATAAATGTAATAAATATAAAATCACCTTAATTAAGAAAGTTTAAAGCAAATTATTTCATATTTTTCTATTATGAATTATTATTTTTCAATAATGATTTATTATTTTTAGATACAAAAATTTTTAAATAATCTATTTATTCCATTCATTTTATGAAAACAAAAATATTTTTTTATTAAAATATTTATATTTGAAATACCTAATTTATATAAAAACAACTAAATCCTAAAGATTTAATGATCTTTCATGTCTTAGGCATAGGATTTATTGATACTTTAATGTAGAGGCTTTCTAAATAAAGATTTTAAAAATCCTCCATTTATTAGATTTTAGGTTTTTAAGTGATTACCTGCTTTTATGAGTTCTAATAAAAAATATATATTAAAAAAATTCAAACTAAAAAAAAGTTGTGACAAAGAAAGAAAGTGTATCCATACAAGTACATTATGAAATGTACTTTTTTCTATTTTTAGAAAATCCTTTTGTTGAAAAATAAAAATATTTTATTTTTTAATACTAAATAATAGATTTAAGTCAGCAATATAATCAGAAAATTAATTTAAATTATAAAAAGAATAAGTTATTAAAAAAATATTTTTTTAAGCATTTTAATAATATTATTTATTTTTTTATGACTAGCAAGCACCAGCTAATAAAAAAATAAAATCAAACTAAAGTGATATTTAAATAAATTCTAATATTTTAGAAAAGGATGAAATCGAATTATGGAATTAGTTTTTTTAGAAAAAAAGCAAATATTACACTTAGACCTTAATTAACATTTATAACTAAATTATGTCCATTTTTTAGTTAAAATGATATCTTCGTCTGTATTAAAAATTTTTGCATTTTTTTTATTTGATTTGAAACATTTATTTAAATTGTATACAAAAAAATTTTACAGCATGATCTAATGTCTGGTAAACCATAAATATTTTATATAAAAAAAGATTTTATTTACTCAAAATTAATCTGATAAAATAAAATCAAAGGCAGATAATATTGATATTTATGAAAAACATTATTTAATTTTAATATATTAATTGTAAATTCCTTGAATTAAGTTAAACCTACATATTAACACTCAAAAATCTATAATACAATTTATATCTTTACAGATTTATTTTATTTTTGTATTTAAAAACTAAAGAGTAAAAAAAACTTAAAGAGGCAGATAAATTCAAGAGAGATCCATTAAGAGCAGCATGCATTTATTGAATCCATTAGTATAAGAAGAAGATAGAGGATCAGCCTCAGCATTAGGGTCAGCTAAAAATTGAGTACCACATCTTTAAATACAAGCATAAAAGTCATAGAAGGTATCCAAACTAGATCTGCAGTAACAGCAATTCTAATAAGCGGTGAAGGCACTAGCACAATTACCATTAGTTTTTGAGCAAATAGGTAATTCTAAAGCTTACTCACAATTTTCTGCTTTTACTAGAGCTAATTCATTAGTCCATGAGGGTAAGCTTTGACAGTAAACATTAGTCAAAGCAATAAGTGCTAATAAAGCAAAAACTTTCATTTAGTATTTTACTGAGTTTTTTATACTTTGATTTATTTGATTTTTTTACTTATTTTTTATAAATTTTGAAAGAATTTTAATAAATTTAAAGTAAATTTTTTTTGTTTTTAATGGTTACTTTTTGTAAGCATGTTTTATAAAATGATTGAATGATGGTACTAATATATCATTGTTTAAATTTAATTTTAATATACTTTTTATCCCTAAAATTAGTTTTTCTTTAAGTTATTTTTTATTTAAAATATCAATGATTTATAATATATGCTAAATAAAAAATAAGCTTAGTTAGAAATAAAATAAAAAAAGAAATATTTAGTAAATTTAAAACATTTATTTTGAAAAGAAAGCAAACAAATTTTCAATTTTAATCTATTAATTTTTATTATCCATTTTTTATTGTTGATTTCAAATAGCTCTTAAAAGTTTAGTATTTAGTTATTATTAGCAATTTTTAGTTTATTTTTAGACTTAGATTAAATAATTCATAATTATTAAAGATATTTTAATATTTATATAAAAATGTTTATTCAGGATAAAAATACTAAGGTTATGCAAAAAGATTTTAATATTCAGATTACTATTGACATAATTTGTGCTGAGTAGTTTTTTAAAATTATTTATAATATAAAAATTGTAACATTTTTTTGATTTTTATGTTAAAATCTAGAAAGTATAAATAGGTAAATAAGACTAGTTAATCTATAATAAAGAAAAAATATTAATCAACCTGATTGTGTGGTGTTAGTAAAATGAAGATATAAATCATAAAAAAATAGAGTTAAGTTTTTTCTCCTTAATAATTTAATTATCAATAAATACTCGATTTAAAGATGGTAATTTAAAAAATGTGCTAAGAATTTAGTTTTTTAAATAATTACTGAAAATCAATATTTTTTTACAATTCCATTTTTTTATTTTAAATCGAAATATACAAAGACTAACAAAAGATATTTTAGGAAAATTGATCTATTTGATAACTGGTTCTAAAGCTAAATAATAATAGTTTATGATGTGTCTGTATAATACAATTATAAGGATAAAATATATTCATTGGAGTATATAGAATAGATGATGATTAGTATTAGTTTTAAAATCGTAATTTAACTTAAATTTAAAACTTATTTTTGCTTTTTTTGAACAACATTTATCAAAGAAAAATTTAAACAGTTTCCTTTCTTCCTAACTATTTTCTTTATTGCAAATGATATTAAGTATGACGCTTATAACATTACAAAATTAGAAAGAAAAAATGATTGATATATAAAAAATCAGTTCTATATTTTGAAAATTTAATTTTGGTAATAGATATTTTTTTTCTTGATATTTATTTGGTTTTATTGTAAAAGATAAGCAAGAAATTAATTAATTTGGTTGTAATATTTTACTTTACTGATTAATTTCCTTTCATAAAAATCAAAATTACAAACCAATAGTAAAAAAATAACTACTTTATATTCAGTATTATAGATACCGCTAGTCAGTAATTAATAAATTAAGAAAAATTCAAGATATGGATTTTAAATTTTTTATTCATTATTTTTAAAAAGTAAAGAATAAATTTGAAAAGTTTATATTTGCTAGATTTTTTGAATTCGAAAATATACTTTTGGTAAAAAATTCATATAATTTATTTATTTTAAATTTTCTAAATTATAATTTTAAAAATCAATAATGATTAGATTTCAGGTAATGAATAATTATTTTATTATTAAATATTCATAAATGCTATACTTTATCTTAATAAAAAGATTTTATGTTTAAAAAAATAAAATTATAAAAAAAGTTGTTTATTAAGAAACAATATCGATGTTAACAATGAGAATCTAGAAATAATTTTCCACTATTTTTAAAAATTATTTCTTAATAAAAGAGTTAAATCAATAATAGATTCAAAGTTATCTATTTAAATTATTTGTTTAAGCACTAAAAAAATAATTTATTTATTCAAAGTTATCACCATGATCATTTTTTTCTTCTTCAGAATATCTACTGCTTCTTTTAAGTTAATTAGGAAAATTAGGACAGAATTATTTAACAAATGAATATAAAAAGCAAATTTCATGGATATGATATGATGGAGAATATAAAAGGGAGTAATGTTAACATATTATGATTTGCATGTTTATTAGATATCAGAGTTGTCATTTTCTTCATCTTATTTATAGTACAAATCATTAGTCTTCTTAAAAATATTACTAATCAGGTTCTATTTAAATTAATGGAATTTATCAGGAGATAGATTTTGCAAGATCTATACTAAAGTTTTATTGAATTTTTTGAATACTTATTCTAACTATTTACTCATTTATATATTATGAGTTGTACTTTTAATTTCTTTCTTGTTTCTACTATACTTTTAATTTTTATTAACTATTATTTAATTTATTATTTTAGCTAGAATGGTTCATTTAAATATTTTTTAAAAATTTGATTTAATTCTGTATTATATATTAACTTTATTGCTTTGGTTTTTTTTGTGAACTATTAACATATTATATAATTCTTTTTCAAATAAATTTTTTCTTATTTAAATTTCATTTAAATTTATTTTTATTTATTCTATTTCATTTAGTTAATTCAAAGACTTTCCTTCTGATTATTTAATTTAAATATATATTAGTTTTTCTACTAAAGAGTAAAGCTTATAGACTTTAATTTTTTAACTTTTAATTACTTTTTAAAGTAGAATATTTAGGCTTTTTATTAATAAATTTTTATAACTCATGTCAAATTTATCTTAAATGCAAACTATATTAATTTAGTTATTTTTAATTTAGCAATTTTAAAAACTATTTATGAATCGTTGATTCGTTTGAATTTAATTAGTTGATCTTTAGATTTTTAACATAAATTAATTAAAAAGAAAAAATTAAGATAAAGTATATATCATTGAATTTCAAAAAAAAATCACATTAATTTATTAAATAGTTAAATATTATATCATTAAATTGCAAAACAAAAGTAAATGTATAAAAAAAGCATCTTAGATTCATTGAAATAAAGTAAATTAAAGTTTTTTTAAGAAAATAGCATCATATTTCAAGAAGAATGTCATATTAATTAATTTGTATATTTGATTGATTTTTTTATGCTTTAAACTTAAATCTAAAAATATAATAAATAAGAAGGAGAAAGGATATTTAAAAATTAATTGTAAATACATAGTCAAACGTAAAATATACATTCAAATATTCACAAATAATTTATGTGTGTATTTATTAATGAAGGAATAGAGATTTATTTTAAATCAGAAGAGTAAAGAGAAAACAGCTAATACGAAAGCTGATAAGGCCAAAAGAGAACCATTAAGGGCTTTAACGCAACTTTAGTATCCGTTGGCATAAGCAGCAGCAGTAGTATCACTCTTAGTTGTGGAATCAGCATTAAAAGTAGTAGTACAGCCTTAAACACAAGAGTAGTAGGCACTGTAGCTACCATTGTTTGATGAACAGGCAATACAAGTACCATAAGTAGTTAAAGCAGCAGTGCAAGTGGTAAGAGCACAACCAGGCATAGTCAAACCACTAATACATGTTGCAAATGTTTAGGCAGCAGATGAGCTAACCCAAGAGGGAGCAGTGTTAGCAGCGTTGACAGTAGCCAAAGCAATCATAGCTAATAAGAAAACAGCTTTCATTTTTGTAGTTTTAAAATTGATTTATTTATTAATTTATTTATTTACTTTTATTTATTTATATTTTTTTCAAAAAATCTGATAGATTTAATGCAAGTAAATTATTAAATTCGAATAAAAAAGCAGCAATATTTTGTAAATTAAAAGTAATAAAAAATGATGGGGGTAGGTTCAAAAAGATCTGGGAGTCAATCACTTCCTTAATAGCTTTTAAGTAAAATAAATGTTCATGCTTATTAAATTATTTAGATTATAATAATTAGTAAACTTTTAAAACATTTATCTCTACTGAAATAGTGAATGAAAGTATGTAATAAGTAAAAAGCTAGATTTTAAAACAAAAGATTAGATAACTGTTATTTTTGAGACATCATTTAGTTTTAAGTATTTTTTGACAAAAACTATAAAATAGCTTTATGAATATAGTTTTTTATATAAGACTCACACATCGATGAGTTTTTCTTCAATTAATGAATCATCAAAAAAAATAAGTCTGTAGCAGTTATAATTTTAGTTGGTTGGAATGATTGATGGTTCTTTTAAAAGAAAAGTAAAAATAAAATATTGCTTATAAAAGATATGAAATACGTGAGAAACCAAAAAATAATTACACATTTTGTCATGCGAAAAAATGAAATATTTTTTTCATATTCTTCTCATTTTGGTTTAAAATAAATAATGATTCTTTTGGAGATTATTAACTCCTTATGTGTTCAGCATTTATTTCTAAAAAAACATTATTTAATGTAAAATAAATAAACTGATCCATAATTAAAATCATTATTAAAACCTAATTAGGAAACCTAAATCTTTTAAATGTACTTTATTTCAAAACTGCTTCGAAAATATTTTAAATTAGCAAAGAAAAGTAGTTATCATATTAAATAACAAAGAAAATTAAAAGTAAAAATTCTCTCAGCGGGTATACTTTAAGAAATATATAATTTTAATAATAAAATTTAGATTCTCAACTTATTAAGGTTGATAATAATTAAAACCCATTTACTGTTTCTTAACTTTTTTATTTATTGCCTCTACTAAAATTCTTAAGTTACAAGTTACAGAGATGAAATCTAGGGAAATAGATATATGTAGGATATGCACAGTTTCATTTTCCATAAACCAAAAAATAATTTACCTCTATATAAAAGAAAGCAATTCTATCTCATTATGGTAGAATCTATAATTTAAATATATTTATTTGCACCGCTATGAAAAATAATATTCATAAGCCATGTAGAAGGAGTGAGTTGAAATTTATATATATATATATATATATATATATAAATTCCATCCCTAATTTATGTTTTTTGTAAATCTTTTATTAATAATAAAACGCAATAAATTCAAATAATCAAATGAAAGAGCTCAAACAAACAAATATATTTAATTCAAATAAACTTTGTATTTTTATATTTGGGAAGAAATTGGATTGCATAACTTTTGTTTATTTTTATGATTTGTTTATTTTAGTTATTTCATAAATTGAAAGCAAAGAAAGATATTTTTCATGTATGTTTAGTTACTTTGAATATATTTAATGATTGAGTCATTTTTTGGTTTTTGTTTTAAGAAAATACGCAACATTTTATTTATTCAATTGATTGTATAACAATCAAAAAAATGTATGTTTGCCAAACTAATTTTGCCATTAATAGGATAAATTATTGTTTTTTTTGGTTAAAGGAAATATGTAACATTTTATTTATTTAATTCCAATCAAAGAAAATGTTAAACAAACTAATTTGCCATAAACAAATAAGGTAAATTTTTGTTTTTTTTTTGTTGATGAAAATAATTTTTGAATATTAAATAAAAAATGATAAATAAAGATCTTGTATGCTAAATATTTTTAACATTTCTATCATAACATTACATAATAATAAGATTATATATATATTAACAAATTTGTCTATTTGAATGATTGATGTATTAAACCTAAAATTAGAGCTAAAATAAAATAAATAGATAAATACATATTTTCAATGACTTTTTTTTAGTTGCAACGAATATTTATTTATTATTTTGCAACTTTAAATAAATGACATCAGTAGAATAAAAAGATTAAAAGTTCTTTTTATTTGAATTTTGTTGTGAAAATTTATTTAGAAAATGAACCTAAATTTAGTCAAGATATATTAATAAACCTTATTAATAAATTTTTGTCTTACTAATAATTAGTTGATCCAAATAAATATCTAAAAACAATTTTTGTTTAACTTTATAATACTCTATAAATTATACTTGACTGTAATATTAAGAAAATAAAATTAGATATCTCTTCCTCTCTGTCCTGACTAATTTTGGTTGAAAGACCATTTCCTCTAATATCTATAAATATATCTATCTATCTATCTATCTATTTATTAACTTTAGACTTTCTATAATTACCACTGTGCATAGCGATAAGATTTAAATGAATACAAATTGAAATTTTATATCAGAATAATAAAATATTTTTTTAATAAATAAATAAATAAAGTAATAATAAAATTATTAATATATTTTATTAAATATAGATTTAATTATTTTATAGATAAATGTTAACTTCTGAGTGTATCTTTTGAGGGTTATAGAAAGTCAAATACTATCTCCCAGCCAGAAGTATACTTTTTGATTTTTGGTTTACAATTTAATCAAAGAAAATAGATGTTTCAAGACAGAACTCAAAGGTTAATAAAAGATTTGTTCTAAAGTTATCTATAACTTCTTTTTCTATTCTATATTAAAAAATAAATATAGAACATCTTGTTTTAATTAATTTAATTTTTCATTTAAATTTATCATTTCTCTGTTTGTTCTGAACAATTTTTTTAAAAAGTAAAAAGAGATGGTGAAGGATTATTTTCTTAACTGTTGATGATAAATAAATATTTTAAAAGAAAAAACAAAAAAAACATGTATATACTTATAAATATTAGCAATATATTCTTAGAAATAGTGTTAAAGGAATATTAGACAGATTTTATATGATTATGTTCAAATTTATAGATATTCTAAATAAAATAATTGTTATAAGAACCAATATCCTAATTGATATTTTAAAATTTTATATGCTTGAATAACAATAAAATACCAAAAATGATTTTACTTCAAAATATTTAGCTAAAAATATTAGTAAATTATCCATTTTATATTTATGAAAAAGGATTCTTTCAAAGTCGAATGAATATATTACAATTTACTCCTCAAAAAAAATAAAAAAGTCTTGAAAAACCACTTATTGCAATTTAGAAGTGAAGCAATTAATTAATTATTTTTCAGATTTGTGTGGGAAAAAAATTAATACCTGATTTCATAATTTCAAATTAATTTAACTATCATCCAAAAAAAAAATTGTTACTGACGTTAAATTTTTTATTTTTCTCCTTAAGCCTCCAACTGAATTCATAAATTAATTGATAATCTAATGAGCTACTCTATTTTTGCTCTTATTGAGATATAATGAAAATCCTTAGTATTCAAATAATATTAAAAGTATGCATTCAATCTTTATTTTCTTCATTTTATGCTTCTATTTTTTAAGATTTCAAAATCCAAAAATTTTAATTATAAAATTTTGAGTGAAAACTCTATTTTTTATTAGCCATGTAATAAGTTACACCAAAAATAAGGAAAAAAAATGTTTAGTCAAAAGATATTGTAATTAAGCAAGTAAATTTAAATCAGATTTAACAAAAGCAAATTAAATGAATTTTTTCGATTTATTTCTTGTTTAATTAACACCATAAGAAGCCTTAAAGTATTTGAATTAGAGGTATATTTCTCTTTGAAAACTATACATTTATATTCACTATTATTTTTCTTTCGCTATTTTTCAAATGTGCTAATTGTTTTTTTTATATTCTTTAGTTCCTATTTTATTCATGTTTTTACGTTTTCAAAAAATAATTGCGGGTTTTACATAATATTTTAAAAAATAAAGAAAATGTTTTTATCAGATGTAGGAAATATTAAAAATATTTTAATTGAGCAGATCATAGATACATAGTCTAAATTTAATGGGTTAAAAATAAGTTTTAAAATAGCAAAAAAAAACAATAAATGAAAGAAAAATGATTAAAAATTTTATAAACTGCTTAGAGTTTATTTGCTCAATAACCAGGAAAGGAAATTTTATAATTGAAATCAAGCATAAAAAATTGTTTTTCAAATTCATTATTTAATGTGGTTTAAGGTCTAATTTTAGGATACTTAAAAATAATATGAATTATCAAAGTTTTAAAGAAATATATTTAAAATCAATACAATTTTATATATTTGTAGATATCATAAAATGTCTAAACCCATTTTATTGAAATATCAAATTCTTTCTGCCGTTTTGTTAAATTTTCTTTTGGAAAAAGTTAATTAATTTCTAAATGTTAAAAAACTTCTATTTTTTATCTCTAAAATCTAGAAAAATAAGACCATAAAGTTTTTATAATCAAAATTGATCAACTCTATTAATTACTTTCAGAAATTGAATATATAATAATTTAGTTTTTAGTTGATTTTCCCTCAATTTTAATATTTATCTAATTTACCATTAAAATACATGAATGAATTAATGTTGATATTGTTTTTTTATTACAGTGAAATGTTACAATTTAATTTTTTTACTAAAAATAAAAAAAAAAAGCTCATGTAGATTTAAAATTTCGTTGTTTAGCAATAATGGTTTACACCATCTCTTAATAGTTAATTTTTAAACATAAAATGAATATATCTTACTTAAGAATACAAATTTTGCTTTAAAATTGTGATTTGTGTTCATTTTAATCTTTCTCATTTTAGAAGACTTTAGCTAATAAACATTTAAATAATTTCTTTTCTTCGTATAGAATAATTTGATTAAAAATCATTTATTGTAGGAATTTTATAAAAACAAAGAAAAAATCATTTAAATTAAAGAAAGAAGTTTTTAATTCATATTTTGAAATTTAATTTTTGATTTTGGGTATTTTTGATATTTTGACGATTGATTTCAATGTAAAAATAAGCATAAATTAATTATTATTATTCAGGTTTGCGATTGGTTGTTTAACTAGTATTTAACTAATTTAGCTAAGCAGAATTCGTATATGATATTTCTGCAGCCTAATATATTATTTTATAAAGTTAGTAAATTATAATACTAATAAATAGCAAATTTAAACATATCATTTAAAAAATAAATCCTCTTTGATAATAAAGAATTGTTTTTAATTCATTTAAGGTTTTATGATTTGAGAGTTTGTATATTATTTCAAAGGTAAAAAAATGTGCCTAAGGCTTATTAATAAATTTTTCAAATATTTAAAAATACAATAATAATTAAATTTCATTTGAGCTCTCCAAAATTTATAATATTTAAATGATTATTTATTTTATTGATTTCAGTTTTTTTAAGCAGATAGGGTGGGGATAGATTTTGTGAAAGGAAATAAATAATTCAAAAATTTTACGCTTTTCCAAAAAAAATTTATTACAAAAAAATTTAGTGTAAAAATTTTTTTTATTGGGCTGAATAGATATCTTCTTTACACTTATTAAAATATAAATTATATTTAAATAACACAACAAGACAACATATATATTAGTGTGATGCTTTTTAAACTCCTTTTTTTTACATTTTTTTAAACACTCACTCCATTAAGTTATATTTTAGATTAAAAAATATGCTTATCCTGATATTGAAATATGATTTTGAATACTATTAATACTTGATCTGCAATAAATATTGACCAACAAAGAACAAATCAATAAAGTTTAAAAAGTTTTTTTGATCAAATTATTATTAGATTTAAGTTTTATTTTAAGAATGGTATAAATAAATCGTATTCTTTTAACATCTTTGTAGAAACAAAATAAAAAAATGGTTTTAAAAATTCTGCTTGCTTGCTATTTTGTTATTTTGTATTTTTCAATTTCCAAAATTTATATAAAATCTATATAAACTTTCTACTGTTTCTGTTTAAAATCAAGATAAATTAAGAAGAATTTTTTTATTGTCAATAAAATCGAACAGTTTGACTTCAACTTTGGGAAAAGAAAAGTATAAATTGTAATAATTGTGTTCTTTTTATCTTTGACAACCTCTTTTTTTATTAATATTATAGTGAATAGATAGAATATGATTGTCTTAATACAAAAAAAGCTATAAAAAAATATATCTTATTTTCTTATGAAAATCAAGAGATTACAATCTCGATTTTAAGAAAATCATTTGTTGATATTTAAGTTTTTTTGTTTGTTAAAATTGAAATATCATATATATTTAAGTCAAATATACTATCAAAAGTTCGATTTAATTCAATTTTTTTAGTTTGCCTATAAATTTTATTTAAATTTTTAGTTGAACTCCATAGATCTTTCTTTTTCTATCATATTCAGGATAATAATATTTTCTTATAAATTAATTAGGATATTGAAACAATAACAAAACGAATATAAAATTATGGGTAACATATAAAAATATTCTTAAAAAATTAAATTATTAATGATAGATTAAGTTAATTGGGAAGGAGATAAATAACTGTTTAGATAGGTGATTGCTTAAAGCAAATTTTGAAATAGATAGTAAATTTATTTTTAAAAATGTTGTTTGAATATTAATTGTTGACAAAAGAAATTAGATTTAAATTTTCACAGATTAAAACCTGCTATTTCTGCAAAGTTACTATTCATTAGAATTCTACCAAGATAAGAAGGTATAGAAGGTGTCTTTGTATACTTTTTTTTTATTTACTGAATATCAACCGGTTTTGAAAAAATTTAAATATAGCTCATTCTTAAAAATATATCATCTTTACAATTTTATCTGATTAGCTAAAATATATTTTGAGCTCTGTGAACTCCCTAATCAGTGTTCAATCTTTCTTAATAATATTTATTGCTTTCTTAATCATCAGAGTCGCTCTTCTATTCTTCTTATTCCTCATAGCATAAAACTTTAGTCTTTAAGATGTTTCCAATCAGGTTTTATTTAACGCTATTATGAAATTTATCAGGAGATAGAGAGCTAGTTTTAAAGCCTTCTTGGTTTTTTGTTAAATTTTGTGTCAAAAAATTATTTTACCCTTAGTGTTTCAAAAAATGTTTGTTTTGTAATGTATTAAAAGTTTGGTTAAGAACTTAATTTTGCTAAGTATGATTTAATTAAGTTGTTTCGTATCTGTTTTCTCTTTAAAGATTATTCTACTAGTTTTAATTATAGAGCGCTTAGTCTAATCTTTCTACTTTATTGTTGCCCTTTTAATTATTTTCTAGTTTCTACTATGCTTTTATTCTTTATAAGCTGTCATTTAAAGTATTATTCTAGAATACTCTGCTTAAAAATGTTAAAAAATTTGATTTGTTGTACACTGAACTAAGCTACTTATAGTGACCGAAATCTATTTGCGTTTCTTCCAATTTTAATTTTTCATCTTTTTTTTACTTAATTGACATATTTATGAACCATTTCGATTTAAAAACTTTTCCTATAGCTATTCTTTTATCAGGATCAAACTCAAGTAGTTAATCAAGAAGTTCAACTAGATCTTGTGACTTATTAGGTGCCAAGCTCTCAAATAATTCCCAATATTATTTTCGATTATCACAGAATAGCGTATAAAATTCGCATGACTTCTTAGAGGCACAAAAGAAAGGAGGCTTGCCATGAATCATTTCAAAAAGAAGTACTCCTAAACTGAACATATCAGCTTCATATCCACTATAGGGCTAATCTAGGAGCATTTCGGGACATTAATAGCCCTCAGTACCCACATTATCGCGAAAGCATCTTCTATCTTGTTTAGTTTAAGCTTTTAGAATCTTTGCACAAAAGCTAAGATCAACAATCTTAAGATATCTTCTGTCATCTCTCAAAATAAGAATATTTTCCAATTTAATGTCTCTATGACAAATACTATGTTTTTTTAAATGTCTGAGTGCTTCTAAGATCTACTTGAAATATCTAAAGGCCAACTCTTCCTCAAATCTTCCACATTTAGTTAATAAGTCAAATAATGTTCCTCCCTTGCAATATTCCATGCAAATTTCATACTACTAATCATCTGTAAAGTAGACTTGAGGGAATAAAATATGTGGATTTACTTCTTGAAAAATATCCTTTTCTATTTGATAGTGGCTTTGGCATTTCAAATTGAACTTTTTTATTATAGCCTTCATCTTTTTCCCATCTCCTGTGTTTATGTGCGTCAGATATATCTTCCCTGAATACCCTTCAGCAATTAATTTCCTTTTAGACGTATTGATTTCCTACATTTTAGATTCTAAGCAAGCTAAATTATTACAATTAGTAAGTACCTAATCTATATTTATTTAGTTATTGGTCAACGAATACTAATTAATAATATAATTTTTGCTTCCTTTTAGTATTTTAACATGACAATAACTAAAAACTTAGCTTATTGTTTAAAATCAAATAAACCTAGTTTTTGTTGAAGTAATTTGTGTAGCTACACATATATAGATTACTAAGAAAACTATTTATGGATTTCCATTTAGATACAGTCAATTAAATTATATATAAAAAGGAATATGTTTTTCGTTCTACTTTATATTTAAGCTAGATAAAAGTCAGTAACAACTAAAATGTCTAATTCTTTTTATTATTTTATTTTTAATATATTTTATTTTTTAAATAATTTTATTACTAAATAATTGAATTTGTGTTCAAAATATATACCTTTTTCTATTAAATTAATAGTTATTTTTAAGTTAATATTACATAGTGATAAAATTACAAATATCAATTTACAAAATTCGATTATCTAAAATAAACATAGTTTTGTTCTCTTCATTTTTATGAATAATGATTCATTTAAAGAGTGAATTAATTCATCGATATCAATTTAAAATGTTAAATAAGTGCTGTTCTTTAATAAGAATTTTCTTGGTTTAATTAATTGTTAAAATTAGTATAAAATGGAAGATTAAAGGTACTTATTTTAAATAAATATGTAGATGATATACAAATATCACTTAATTTTATGAAATTAGATATTGAACAAGTAATGCTATTATTTCCTAACTTAGAAATTTGAATTTTTAAAAAACAAATGTTGTTTTAATAATTTTCTGAGTAAGAATAAAATATTCTTAATTCACTTAAATAAATTTATGTATTTATAACAAAATTTAATTATTTGAAAAAAAAATAAAGATTTAATTCAAAAAAAGGAAAAATGATTCTTTATTCTTAAATTGCTTGAAAATAAATCAAATATAGAAATATTTTTGAAAAAAAAAAAATTTAGAATTTTTAAGTGGGATTGTTTTATGTGGAGTATTCTTATAATGTTACATACATTAACTTATTTGATATTACTGTTATAATTTATTCAAGAATTCACATAATAACTCTATCTAATAATATAAAAAAATCGAAAAAAGAAAATAAGAGATTAATATTATATAAAGTATTTATTCAAAAATTAATGCATTGATTAGTGAAAAGAGTAAAAAATAATTAAAATTTAAAAAAATTTTATGAAAGTTAAATAATAGAGATGTTTTAGGTTTGAAAGCAGAAGATTATTCACTTTTTGATTCAGCATACAATAAGTTTTTTCTGACATAAAAAGATTACAAAGTAATAATGAGATTGAAACTAATAATATCAATAACTTTAATAGACTTAATTTAAAAACTATTAAAATTGCTTTTTTTATTTATAATTTGTTTAAAATATTTAAATTATCATTCAATTCTCTTATTCATCTTGTATTAAAAAATAAATATTAAATCGAATCCGAATCTTCGAAAATTCTACTGAAATCAAAAATTATTTCATTAGTAAAAAGTAATTTAATAACTGAGTTTTTTTTTAATTTAGGCAAAAGATTAAATAGATAAGTCACAGTATATTTTTTATTAAAAATTTAAATTGAATTTTCTGTAATAGTATTTAGTTTTATTTATTAAATATAAAAAACTAAGATGGATGAATAAACTCTTTATAAAGACAAAGAATTTGGAGTCCAAAATCAAATACTCTAAAAATATCTAAACTAAATATAAAAAAATTAATATTTCTATTAAACTGTAAAAATATATCTCTGTAGCTTTAAGACTGAATCTTAGGATTCATTTCTATATATATATATATAATAATAAAGTTCGCTTTAAAATTAAAGGATCCTTAGCTATTTAATAAATAGCGAAATAAATTTAATTAGAGTAATTTAACTTTTTTCATTTTATTAATTCTGTTTCCATGTATCATTTAATAAAACCATAACCTATCATTTATTGAAACAAATATAAATAAAATAGATATCTTAGAAATGAAAGGACAGAAGAATGATTTATTTATACCAAAAAATACAAATTTATTTAATAAATAAGAGTTCTATAATTTTGATCAGATTTGTGATGTTATTTTTTATGTCATTATCGTTTTGTTTTTGTATTACTATTTAAAAATTTAATTTACTAGTACGATATTTATTCCTTTATATTTAAATTAATTTATTTGTTCATTTATTGGTAAGTTTCTGGTGTTTCTTGTTTATATATTTTAATATTTTACAATAAAGATACATTATTTCAAATGATTTCTTATTGATATTATTTTAGCATTCATAGTAATTAATTATTTTGCATAGAATTACTTTTTAAATTGGTTTAATAAATACTTATAAGCAATTTTATAGCATCAAAGTTAATTGATAAACAAATAGATTAATTTGAAATAACAATGTTTGAATATTTTTAATTCATTCAATTAAAGTTTTTTGCTCTCAATTTTAGAAAATAAAAATAAAAATGTTCGCAAATATATGTTTTATAGGTCTTGTTAGTAGGATTATTAAAATATATAGTTTGCTATGTTTTTTGCAATGTTTACTTTGCTTTATTCAATAAAAAAAGTTGATAGTTTGCTAATAAAATAATCTTTACTGAATATAAAACAAATAAATACGCTAGTAGAATTATTAATTAATTAATAATTGATTGATAAATAGAAGCACATCAGGAACAAAGAAAAAAAACAAAGAGAATGAGTTTTATGATCAATGGCACAGAAAATACAAAAAGTAAAATACATAATAATTATTAGATATTAGGCTCGTCAGGTTTAAATCTTCTCATCATTCATTAAATTTATTAAAGATAGCCCTACTCATGCTTTATATCAAGATTAATGCAGGAGAAATTCATCAGAAATAAAAATGAACAGTATTTTAGAACAATAAAGCAGCGAACCATAGAAGATGGTTGAAAACTAAAAAATAGAATCTTTCCCAGAATTCTTAAATCACCAAATAGAAGCTATGGATTAAGAAGAAAGGAAATAAATTGACCCTAATCATCATTAAATGAAATCTTTAAAAAGTAGCAGTTTTTAAAATCTAAAAGAAATAGACCTATAATAGGATTAAGAAAACTATAAGCAAGAGGATGACAATCTTGATTAGGATTAAAATAATTAAGTTGAGAATAGAGTATAAGAATAAAATAGAGATCAAAGCCAAGAAAATGAAAACTAAAATGAAACATAATAGCAAAGAAAAAGGCTTTCAAGAAGCGAGACTAATATTCAGAATCAAATCTAAAATAATATTCAAGAAGAATATGAAAAATGGTAATTAGAATAAGAAGTTCAAGACGAATTTGTCTCAAAAGTGATACAAAACATCTTAATCAATAACATTACTATTTTACTATTTCTTATTTTCGTTTAAATTGCCTTTTGCTTTGACATTTCCTTGGCATTTTCTGTATCATTTCTCATTTTGATAGATGTTGCCAGTATCGTATACAAGGCTAATCAAAATCTAACTATATAAGAACCAATCAAGTAAATTTTTTAATAATTTCTTTCTTGATCACAAAAACAAGTAAATATGCATTCATGTATAAATAAAAAAGCACATTAAATTTCATCACATCGAAATAAAAAATTTTCATATAAAATTCTTCAAACCAAAACCTAATAACTATGCCAAAAATTTAAGTTTTTTACTTTTTTGTTCCCAACAAAAATTATGCCTATTAAGAAATAATAAAGTTTGATTTCAACTCTTCTAATATTTTAATTAATTCCAAAAAATATAATTTAGTTATTTAACCATCCTGTTAGCTAGTTAGCTCTACTTTTTATTAACAACATGCTAATTTTTAAAAACATCAAAAATTTTAAAAAGCAATTAATTATAATAAAATAAGCTAATAATTTATAAATATTTATATTTAATATTAAAACAAATAATTTATTTTTATATTTCAAATAAATTTCATTATTAGAAGAGTTAAAAAAATAAATCAATTGCTTCATAAATAAATTTAAAACATTTTAATTAACTTTAAAACTTCCTCTTTTAATTAGCTTTAAAAAATTAGTGAGTTTACTAAAGAGTTTATTTAATTTGGTATCTAATTTATCTATGAGAATTTTATTATTATTTGTTTATATTATAATTAATATATATTTTATAAAAGGTATATGATGAAGTAGTTCATCTAGAGCATAGTTGAGGAGATATTTTAAATATTTATTAAAGTTGTGGTGATGATTTACATATTTCATTAAGATTAATTTATATTAACACCTTACACATCTATTTTTTGTGGCTATTACTTATTGAGGATTATTTATTAATTCTACTACAAATCAGATGAACTACAAGTCAACAGTCAATACTTCTCATTTGTAATTAAAAATTCATATTTTATAAATCTTACGCATTTAATTATATTATTAAAAGGCAAGCTATGTTTTTAAGCTTTGGTTGGTCTTTTAGAGCTTATTCATATCTCTAAATTTGGACAATCTTGTTCATTGGCAATGGAATTCTGTTTTCGCATGTTTTTGGGTATTCTTCTTTGTAGTAGTTGGGATATCATTTATATTTTTTCTAATGCTCTGCTCTAAAATATGGAGTAACACTTATTCGGGATCTCGATAATTGAAAACCAAAAATAATTTTGAAAGTAAATAGAAGTTTAATTTATTTTTCTTAACTATAAAATTATTTTAATTATCAGCAAAAGGAATATTTTGGGTCTTCACCCTTCTCCTTAGTTTATGCTGCACATCTTGTTGCACTGTTATTGGTATTTCATAATTTTTAGACAATCATACCTTAACATGGAGCTTTAGCTCTCTCTATGTTTCCTGTTCTTTCCTTGGGTTCGAAATAGCCGTATTTCTTTATTTGAAGAATGACCTCAAGTAAATTATATTTTAATTATCTGATTTATCATGGAAATAAATATATTCTAACTCAAATATAAACTTCGTGAAAAATATAATTTTAGCAGCTAAATTAAACATTTATCAAATTTAAACAAGAATTATTAGCAAATATTTTCCTTAATTTATTTTTAAAAAGTGATTATGATAACTCTAATAACGAGTTTAAAAAATGAGATCAAGAATTGTATTTAAAAAATTAATATGTAATAAATAGATAATTTATCAAGAATATATTTTTTGATGAAGAGGAATAAGTTTAGTAGGAGAGCAGAAGATAGCAAAGAAACAATGGCAATCCAAACTTTTAATACAGTGCATTTAACATATAGAATTAGCTTCCTCATATAAATTAGATAATTAATAATATTAATATCAATTTTATTCATAACTACTAATTCTATTCTCACTAAAGGCAATCCTACAAATAGAGTAAGCAATTCGAAATAAATTTGAAAATTAATTATTTAATGATATTCATTTAATAGAAACAAAGCTAAGAGAAGTGTAGGTCCAAGGAAATCTCAATTTTCCTTAATTTGTTATGAAATGCTCTTCAACGTATTTTAAATTTCTCAATTTGAAGAGTAAAAGCCAAAAGGTAGTTCCAATAAATTAAAACCAAGCATAAAAATGTTAAGATCAAGCTGATATTGAGCAAGAAAACAAATCTTAAGTTAGCTAACACTAATAGGAAAAAAACTAGATTTAAGTAGACAACGAGAGAGTGATTACACCTTAGCCAATCGATAGTGAAGACTAAATTAACAGAAAAAATTACCAAGATTTACCTCATTTTAGTAACTCAACAACTGATAAAAGGTTATCTAGAGATCAATATAAAAAGCTATTAATCAGTAAGCTGTTCTAAAATAATTCATTTTAGGTTTGTACTATAGATGACATGCCCTTAAACTCAGCTAAAGCTGATAATGAAATTAAAACTTCCAGAAACTATAACAAAACCGATGTTAATTTAGAAATAGTAAACAATTAAAGTATAATATTTGGTATTCTTTATAATTTGATAAAATTTTATTAGGATTACACTCATAGACAGTAGCTCAAAAAGTTGTTCTAGAAAGACAAAGATTGTTTTAACAATAAAATTACTAAGAAAAGAAACGAGTCCAAGTCATCATTAAACTTAGAATGTCAAATTACTTAGGAAAACTATGAAATTCAAAATAAGTCTCTGCCCTACATAAGTAATATTGGAAATGTTAAGAGCTAATAAATCAATGAGTTAGAAAATTTGAGTGAACAAATAAGATCTGCTTAAATAATTAAAGATATTGAGCAGTAGTTTAACAAAGAAGATAATAAACACATTAAATTTTTTTCCTAAAGTAATGATTTTCCTGTTAGCCCAACATTTTATAATCCTTTAAAAGACGCTTTGAATTAAAATTATGAAAAAGCAAAAGATAATAATATTATCAATCCAAATTCTAATCTTAACTCTAATGCTAATTCAAATTCTAACACAAAAGATAATACAAATGCCAACACTAATACTAATTCATAAATCGATATTAAAAGTTCAACAAGCCAATAAATAATTTGCCTAGTTTGTTTTGACTCAGAATGCAATTCTATTTTTGCACCATGCGGTCATGGAGGTAATAAGATTCTTTTGATTTCGTATAATTTAATCAATAAATTTTCATTTTCCTCTAAGTATAATTTGAATAATTTTCATAAAAATATTCAAGCACCCACCCATCCACCTTATTTCTTCATTATATCTTAAAACTTTTATGAATGAATTATATTTCAAATTTTTAAAAAAATTGTAAATTATCTAAAAAATTTTTATAAGAGAAAACACAAAATAAAGGAACTATTGTATATAATGTTCAACGAAAGTTATTTTTTAACATTATTGCTTGTAATTAAGAATAGTTTTTTAAACCTAATATTAGAAAACAAATAAATGATCTTAACTTTAATTTATTTAATAATTTTAGGTCTATGTTATCAATGCGCATTGGATGTCTTTAAGAAATAAGGTGATTGCTTGCTATGCAGAAAAGTAAATATTATTTTAACTGGAAATCAAAGAAATTTGAAATAAAATATTTATTTAAAATATATAAATAGAAAGTTACTGAAATCTACAAATATATCGAAGTGGTTGAAGAGAACAATCCTAAAAAAGATTAATCTCAAAAATACTTTTAGATACAAACAATTACGAAATACCTGGATAGCAACTAGAATTCTTTGATTAAAAAACAAAGATTGTAAAATAAAAATAGTCTCAAGAATACAGTTTATACTTCAGGAGAGATTGAATAATAAATTTAATAATACTCTTTTTGTGATATGGACGATTTTGGTAATTAAATCATTTCAGAGTAGCACGTTTAAAATTAATCAGCAAATAAGAATTTAGGATTGCAAAACTCAAGCTCTATCCAATCTAATAAAGAATAATCTCTTTAGCAATAATAGCAAAGTATGTAAAGTTCGCTTAACGTAATATCTCCTTTAAATTCTGATAGAGAAAGATAGAAAAACAATAATATAAAGAAATACAATGATATCATTTAAAACGTAACTAATGATAATATTTAAAACAGATAATTAAGATCTATCACTTAATAATCGCAATTTGATCAACCAGCTCGTTTCATAAACAATCAACTCTAAATTTAATAAGAACTCTTCGTCCCTTAATTCTAAATAGACTAAGACTTCCAATCCAATTTAATTTTAAGATAGTCTCCTAAATTAGTAAACTACTAACTAGGTAATTAGGAAACAACCTAAGCAACGGACGCATTTTAAAATTCCTAATCATAAAATTAAATATTTTAAGATTGCAACCAAAAGTCTTTAGGATCAAATATCCTAAAATAGCAACATAGTTGTGAATTAAGTAACCCAATTAAACAAAAAGACAACAAAAGTAAAAACATGAATATTTTCTAAGAAAATTTAAATTTTACTAGCAGATAAAACGCTATCATCAGCAACTAAAATAATATTAATTCTCAAAAAAAGTCTGAAGAGAAAAGCATATTAAAAGACTGTAACTTTGATAATTAAGTTGATTTAAACTAGAGAAAAAATTCATTTAAAAAACTGTGAAACTAACTAATTTATATTATGGCATTTAAATCATGAAAAAAATATCAAAATAATTATTTATTTATTTATAGGATTACATGAAAAAAATTTTAATATTGAATTTCTTTATCTTTCAAAGCAAATTAAATAACTAACATTCTATTTACTTACAAAGTTTTTTTTTATTTATTTAAAATTCTTTCAAAGAATTCTTTTTCTTTTCTCAAAAATTATATAAATAAAAAAATAAACAGACAAACAAACGAATTGACAAATAAAAGAAGCATATCTATCTTCCTTATTTGTTTAATCAAAATCAGAGTGATAGTCAATAAGATTTTTAAAATAAAAAAAATAATATAAAAAAAATTGATTTCCCTAATATATAAAATAAATAAAATATTCTTGAAAGAAAATATTTCACTTGATAAATTATTTTAATAAAAATAAGGTTTAAATTATTTCTCTAATAAAAAAGAGAGTATAAAAGTAATTAATTCTTTTTAATGATTAAAGAAAAATCAAAAATATAATTTCGCATCTTTAGAAGCGAATAAATTACGAAAACAATCTTAGTTTACTTTTTTCTCTATATAAAACTTCAAAAAAATTGTTAAGATGAGTACAAATGAGATCGAGTTTCTTTTAAATTCAAAGATTTAATTAAATTTTTCATCAATGAATTTTTTGTTTAAGAAGTAAAATTATATCGAATGGTTGATCAATTATTAATAATTTGTTAGAATATGAGAAAAAAAAAGTCAAAACGAAAGAAATATATACACTTTTTGATAAATCACTTTGAATTATAAACTAATTTACTTCAAATTTTTTGATTTAAATATCGCAACAATTAATTAACTAAATTGATAATTAAAATAATCAGTTATTAATTACAAAACAAAGATACAGATTTAAATTATTTCCAGAAACAAATAGAGCTAATGTTGACTCAATTAGATTTAAGTAGTAAAATCAGTACTCAAATTTACTTCACCACCGGATAGGATAAAGAAACGTTTGTAAATAAATTTATTTCGCATATTGAAAAAAGGAAAAAGATATAAGAAAAACTAGCTTAAAAAAATATTATGATGCTTAATAAAAAATAATCTGTTTTGTCTAAGATCACAGATTGTAGCTTAAATCCAGATTAGAGTTTTATTTATCAAACCATGAAAAAGGAGTTAATGTAAAAAGGATATATAGATTTTAGATATTTAGGATAGGGAGCGACAGGATTTGTTTTGTTGGCGAAAGAAAAAAAAACCAACAGAAGATATGCGATTAAAGGAGTTCATACAAAAGATTAGTATGGAAAGGTTTGTGAAGAGAACTAGAGTTAAGTCTAACAAGAAATTACTATGCTTAATAAATGTAAAGGTTCTCCTTACGTTGTAAACCTATTGAATACATTTGTAGGTAAGGAATACACTTATTTAGTAATTAATGAGTGTTTAGGAACTCTCAATGAAATAATATAAATGCAAGATAATAGGAAATTAAATGAGTTATCAGCTATCAAGTATTGTAAGGATATTGCTGAAGGTCTCTACTTTGTCCATCAATAAGGTTGCATTGTTAATGACTTGAAAATGGATAACATTTTGATAGACTACAATGGCAATGCAGTTGTTTCAGATTTTGGGTTTGCAGACTTTCTAACAAAAACTTCTGGATATGCTATAAATGAGTACTTAGGAAATTTCTTATTTTAGGCACCAGAATGCTATAGTTAAGAAAATTGTCCTACTTATCTTAAAGAATATGAAAAATTGGGAATTAAAGTACAAACAAAACCAACCACGAAGAGTGAAGCGTGCTCACTTGGTTATTTATTTTACATAATGGCTTTAGGTTATGACCCACAATTAATATTAAATAAACATCTCCCATTAAATTTCAGTGAGGAATTTAAAAAATTTATATACTATGAATAGCTCAAATAAATGATAGAAGGATTAACTAAATTTAATCCAAAGGATAGGATTTCAGTAACAGATGCTTTGATTACTTTAAAAGAAATTATGTCTTTTGAATTTTAATCAGATTTTTCCCAAAATGAAATGTTGGATGAGACAACATAAGCATTCCTAACCTAATATCTAGGTAATAATGTAGAATTTGTTTAAAGCTATTCTGGCTATTATTATCCCTTATTTAATGATGAATAGCAAGCTTTGCAGGAAATATCAAAACTTTAAAAACCATCTAATCAAGCTCAATAAGGTGAAAATGAATAAAATGGAGGCTAGGATATAAAAAACATAAAAGAACGTATTCCTATTATTTACTTAGCATCAAATTTATTCTATTTGGCCAGTTGTGGAATAGATATATCTTTGGGTTTCTATGGATTATAGTCTTTTGCAACAATGTTAGCAATAATTAAAATTACACTTATAGGAGGTATTTTACATACTTTTGATAGTCTCGATAGACTTTCACCTGGTCCTTAATTTAAACATTTTAGAATTGCAGCTAAAATTGCTTTTGGTGTTTTTTCTTTAGTTTAAATAGCATCTTTTGGAGTAGCAATAGGCCTAGCAAAAGGTAAAGACCTGCAAAATGGAATTGGGGTCACATCAATAATAAGTTTAATTGCTTTACTAATTTATATTTTAATTATTTATTTGGCTTAGCCTGATTTTAATAAAATTAAAAATAATCTTCTATTCCCTACTTACTTATTTAACATGCTCTTTGTAGAAATTATAGTAGCTTATACTGATGAATTTGAAAATAGCTTAGGAATATGGAAAGTTGTATCCTTTTTTATAAATATTTTTCACAACATTTTAATTACTTAGATAAGTATCAAAAAAGAAGAAGTCATTTATACTATTTTGAACTATTTATTTTCATTCATAAGATTTGTTCTTGGATTAGTCTTAATTGATTAACATAAACTAGATATGATGTATGGAATAGGAGTTATGAGTGTCATAGAGTTATGTTGGATAATGATGCTTTAAACAACATTTTTAGTTCCAGATTTTAAAAAAGTCTTTTGATCAGCTCAATCAAGTTTACTTAGCTTACTGGCAGACAGACTGTGTTTACTGTAAATTTTTTATTTTTTACATTAGCTTTATAATTAACAAAATTTTTATAAAATATTTAAGGTTTATGTAGACGAGTTTGGAAAGATGAGCGAATACAAATTATAATTAATTTCTACTTTAGACTTTTAATAGAAGTCATTCTTAAATTTTACTTATATGTGTTATTATATATGTGGTTGTTTAATTGCATTTCATAGTCTTAAATTAGATAAAAAAAATAAATTTAATCATAAATCTTAAAAAAACTCTATCTTTCTAATAAAATGCTTTTTTAGATTAAAAATTATTTTATTTTATTTTATTACAATTATAAATTTAATGAAATACAAATTAATTTTATATAAAGAAATATTAGTCGCATTTAATTAGCTGAGATCTATGTATTAATCTATCAAAATATGTTTATTTATTCAACTTATTTCACATATCAGAATTTTATGTATTTTTTAACTGCTTTAATTGCATTTTCTTTTGATAAAAATGACTTCCTGATACTTTGATCTATCAAAGGCTTAACTTGAGAAATTATTTACTTTGCTTGCTTTTAGTGATACCCTTTTTAATTCTCTAGGTATAAAGTAAAAATTACTGAGCAAAGCAAGTCTTTGCTTAACCCTGCTGAAAAAAAGTATCCTATCAATTCTTATAATTTACTTACGGAATCGAAAAATTACAAAACTATTTGCTAATCGTATGACCAAAGTTTGTTATCAGTGTATTTATTTATCAAAGTGCTTTTTAGATTGTTGGATTTTTTAGGTTTTTGTTTATTTTTGCTAATTGGTTTCATAACACCACCTGTGCAAGGAGGTGCAAATCTTGCCAATCGTTTCTTGTTTTTATTTCTTTATCTACCACCTGCTGATCCTGTTGAGCGGAAAGTACGTTTTGAATAGTCTACTTTATATTCTTCATATTCCACAACTCTCGTATCAGTTAATCCTTGAATTGAGGATATGTAAGATGTCAAAGGGGTTACAAGCTAGTACTTAACACTTTCTTCGATAATTTTCTTTTATTATTCTGAGCTCAGCTTTTAGTTAGAACATTAACGATTGAGATAGAGCTGTTTTCCTATCAAAAATATTGTCTCTTTTACATTTTTGTCTTGTAAAAATTAATCTTGTCCATTCAATTAGATTTCTGTCTTTTCGAATTTCATAGTTATGCAGTTGTAGTAACTTATTTTTATTTACTTCTGTTTTGCTTTAAGCTCATTTAAATTTATTCCTTTTTTCAAGAAAATATGCAAGAAAAATTGCTCATTTTTTAAGACAGAAGGAAATTCATTCTAGCTAGGGTATATTGATTCAACAATAGACTCATCATACTCAACTTAGAATTTAGTAAAACTTGGAGTAAAAGAATTTTCTAGCACATTAATTACCACTTCTTACAACTCAGAAGCATTATCGACTTACTTGTTAGCTCCTCTTCCTGACTCAGAGCATCTCCTAAGCAATTCTTTGTCGACACCACTTCCTAATCCTATGCAGTGAACTCTAGCTTTATGAGAGTTGTTTCTGATTAATTACACAACTGTATCTGGAGAAGAAACTTACCCGTCAGTCAATAAGAATATTTGCATTTAATAAAGCTCGTTCACATTTTTACATTAAAAAATTTTGTCTAAAGGTTAATAAATTTCTGTTCCTCCCATGTCAGCTGAGAATTTGCTAATTTATTCTAAAGCGGTTTACATAGATTATTTATTTTTCTTTTTTGCTTCTTCGAAAAGGAATTGATAGCCTGAACCAAAAGAGATAACATTAAAGTAGCTATCATTAGGTAGCCTTTCTAGGAATTCAATCAGTGTATCGCGTGCCTTTTAGAAAATAGTGCACATAGAGCCACTTCTATCAATTAAGAAGAAAAACTATGCTTTGCTGTGCTTTTCACCATTTAACACAGTTTTTTCTATCTGTTAAACAAACTCATCAGTTAAAGTTTATTAATCTTTTTCAATTTACTCTTAAATATGTTTGTCTATAATTTCCTTATTTTCTTAGCCGAAGTCGGGCGTAAAGCTTATGAAGCAAGACTATCTCAAGTTTTCATTTAAAATATCTATTTCTATTTCCATCTCATCCTCCTATTTGTCTTTGATCTCTTTATCATCTGAATTAGGAATCTCTTGCTTTTCATTTTTTTAAGGTTAGTTTTGGTCCTCTTGCTATTAAGCGGTAATTTCATCTGATTCTTTGATAGCTTCTCCCAAAATCACAGAGGGTTCATACATCCCTTCAAAGCTATAAATGAATTCGAAGAATTATTTTGAACCTTTAAGATGCTTAGTAGTCATTAAGAGGTTTGCCTCGTTACCATCTTTTATGTTTACCTTGATATTATGGGAAATACACTCTGCCTTTTAAAGGGAGCCAGTGCAAGTGAGTTTAAGCTTTAGATATTCAAACGACTCCATCATTTATTTTTCCATAAGAGGGATTTACAGATAGAAATATTGACTGAATACAAGCTTGACGATAGAGGAGAACAAGACTTGAATTTTAATCTTATCGTTAGGAGCAACATTTCCGACATTTATCTCAATAAGCTCTCCATTGTCAGATTTCTCGGCATAGAGGGCAGTTTAGCCTTCACTAGTCATTTACTCAAACATCTGCTTTCCTTCTTATTTTTCCACAACCATTCCCTTTATAGTCTCCTCATTATAGATGATAGTAAAAGACTCTAAACAAGTGTCTTACTTAATAGGGATTTAGTATTTGACATCCTTGAAAGTCTTTTCTTCTTTATTGTCAAATTCTTAAGTTATTTTCATCCTTAGTATCTAGTTGATAATCTCACATTCATAAGAGCATCCCAGCATCTCAAGCACTTGAGAATTCCCATTCTCAGAAACACCTTAAAGAACAAAAAATTAGTCCATAATTTAAAGAGTATTTTTTTAATTGCTTTTTTTTTCAATTGATTTTCTTGTGTATTTTGTGTATATAATTTGCTTATTATAATTTATACTTAAAATAATGGAGAGACCTTAGCTTTTAAAGCTCATTTTTGGAGAACATTTAGCAGCATCCGATTCTGAATCCATCATCTGAAATAGTTATAACACTACAAAATAGATACATCTAGGCTATTCAACCATGAAAAATGACGTTTCGAAGGTAGAGCATCACCTATTAAATTCATTTTTTATCAATTACAAATATTTTAGACTTTAGATTAAACATTCATAAAAAGTGAATATGGACTGTTCCATAACTAAAAAGTTGCTGAAGCGAATAGCATTAATTTAATAACAATAAATAAGCCATATTTGAACATAATATCCTGGATTTTTAAGCTGTTCTTCACATCCGACATTTTCTACTTAAAGCCTCTACATACGCACTTTATTCATTTATGAAGAAAATATAAATACTTGTTTTGATTTCTTTCTTACTATTTAAATGAGAATGTTGATTTCTTCTATATAAATTTATAGAGTGAATTACTAGCTTTGAAACTAAATTCATTCTTTTAATAGTAATAAGCTTAGAAAAAGCTTAAATTTTTTTGTTATTAAAATGAATATATTATTTAAGTCTTAATATACAGAATAAAAATTTAATCAGTTAAAAAATATTTTAAATTACACTTTCTTGGAAAGATTTAATATTTTATTGAATGGATAGTTTAATTGTGATAGTTTTGAATATAGATACATTTTATAAGATACAATTTAAATAATAAAATAAAGTTAGTAAGTTGATTTATTGATTCATGTTAAAATATTTTTTACTCTTTAACATAATATTTAACAACTTCCTAAAGAAATATAATAAGATCCTTCTCTATTTATAGGGTTCTAATCTTAAAAAAGTACTGTGCAATACAAAAAATATAACAATAATAAAAACAAAAATTAGTAAATAATTAAAATGTATTTTATTTATTGATGAATCAAATTAAAATTTAAATTACTTAAAAGTTTAATCTCTTTTATTATAATTAATAAAAGAATTATTTCTTAAAAAGGCACAAAAATAGATAGATAGATGATAATATATAATTGAAGATAAATAGATAAAAAATATTTAAAAATGATAAAATTAATTACAGTTCACATAAAAGAAGAAAAACAATTGAAAATGATAATTGATTGAAAATAAAAAAAATAAAATCGTATTTTAAAAATATGTCAATAGTATTTTATTCTTATCAATTTATTAATATTATTATTAATTATTATTTTATTTTATTAAGTATTTATTCACTAAATATGCTATCAAATATACGAATGATTATAAAATTATCTTACCAATCTTATCTTCTTTATTTAAAGAAAATCTCTTAATTTAATCAAACAAATTATTATTTTTAAATTTTAAAATAATTTTAAATTTTATTTTCTTTATTTTGATAAATTATTTTTAATAATTTATATTTATAAAATATAAATTCATTTTTTAAATAAAATTTTTTTTATTGATATTTTATAAATTTTTTAATATTTAGGAGATTAGTTATTAAATGCTAAAGTTTGCCTAATCATTTTGGTAAGAAAGCTTATTTGGTATCAGTAATTAGACTATTTTAACTATGATTATTCTCAAAAATAATTAAATTGAACACAATTTGCCTTAATTGGATAATATACTTGCAAAAACTATTAATTTTTGAGTTGACTGTGAATTAATATTCACATATAAATTTTTACTTTTCATATTACTTTTTGAAGAGGAAATCATTTGTTTGAAATTGAAAATATTTAAAATTAGCTATATCTCTAAAGAAAATCCGAATTGTTCTGCGGATAATGAGATATCTAGTTTTGATGTACTTTTTTATGCTTCAAGTTTGTAAATCCCTGGCTTTATAGTATGAATAAGATTGTAAATAATTCATTTATTAGATAATGCTACCATATTACATTTATTTTGATTCTATGTTCATATTTTTAATTTATTTTACTACAGCTTCGATGGATTTGGATTCAATAGTTTAGAAAGAAAAAAATGAAAATTGTGGAGAAGATGAAATTAAGTGTATGAATTAATGTCCGACTGTTGTTTCAATGATTCTATCAGCGACTTTCAATAGTGATAGTCGAACATACAGTTTTAGTGATGAAAATAATAATCTTTTTATTTTGATGACTAACAAGCGATTTAACCATGGATATGATCGCTATGAAATAAAAATTTATGAGAAAACTCTCTTCAACTTACTATTTGTCAAAAATATTGATAAAATGTACTCGTTTATTGGGTATCATCAATTAGACTAGGTTTTATATTTTTACACATTAGAAGATGTTTCATAGGATTTAGTACAAAATAGATATATAGACTTGTATGAAGCTAAATAAAATTAAGATAGTAATGTTTGTGAAGAAATAAGTAAAAATATCTTTGAAAACAATCATTTAGAATGCAACTAGAATGAAAAATTTAGAGTCACTAAATTCTATGAGTACAGCTACAAAAATGATGAAATGAAGATGATTAAATTCATACCAGAATAATATGATTTTAATTAGAAGTAGTATGTCTGCGAAGTAAATGTCAAAGCTAACAAGCTTTATTGCTATTTATATACTACATATCAATATTATGTTTTTGGGTACTAGCCTATCGAAAATAGTATTAACCAGCTTTAATCTTATGTAACATATTTTATGCACACATACAAATTTAATACAAACGAAGGCATTTATTACAATAGAAATTACAGTCGCAAAGCTATCTTAATTAACAAACAAACATCAGTTATTTAAAATAATCAGCTTTATTTGCTTAATTATTCAATAGAAAAGAGTATCTATAAAGATTGTCCTATCTTAAAAATCTACTTTTATTTTGAGTTTGATATTTATATATGCAGACACATAAATAAAGAAGGTTTGCTTATTATTTCCCTTTCTACCAATTAAATCATTCAAGAAGTTTATGCAGATTCAGGTTATAAAATGTATGTTGACAGTAACATTAGATTTGCTGAATTTATCAAAACCAATTCTTAAAAGCTATTCGATGTAAAGCTAAATTATTTTATTAACTTCGAACTTCACGACAAAGTTATATTTTACAATCGGAACTTAATCATCTTTACTAGAAAATGTAAATAGATTATTTACTTTATTAAGAAATCATCTTTTAACACTAAGCTAACAACAGATTATTTTTATTCTTATTAGCTGAGTCTAAATATGTGTGAATAAAAATTATTTTTATCTCTCTTTTTAATAATTTTTATGAAAATAATTTCTTAATTTTTAACATAGACGCAAATGTCAGCTAAATAATTTTTTTATTAAAATGATATTTTACCATGCAATAATTTACTGTGAAGCATTAAATTATAATGAATGAATAAATCCATAAACACTTATTATGCTCTAAACTATTTGTAATTTCCACAAATTTATTATTGAACTAAAAAAGAGTTTTTGATATTTTAATAAGTCTAATAATTTTACAAAATTAATTTTTTAACTTACATAGGTGAGGATGAAGTAGATTCTTTGTGTGCGTATTTACTCAATGCTAATAAATTTAATTAAGCCTTAGATGAAAATAAAAAATATCTTTTTTCCATAAAAAGTTAAAATAGTATTCAAGAGATAGATATCTATCAATAAATTGAATTTGTGGCGGCTGAAATAGATGAAAGAGATGATTTCATGATAGTATTTGTATTCTCTTTAAATGAATAGATGTAAAATTTGTATAAAGTTAAGATAGTAGACTTGTACATGGGATCTGTATAAACTTTGAACATAATTTATGAATGTCCAACCTCAACAATTACCTTACTTAAATGGATTTAATATAAAAAAAATATTTATTTGCAAAACGAGTGCCAATCAATAATAATTAATATCTTAAATAATACTTTTTATATTTTGCTCAGCAAACTACAATCAAGTATTTAACCTAATATAAGCTACAACTAGAATGCTAAGTATGTTTACGCCTACTCGAAAATGGATAGTTTAAGATCTAAATTTTAAATCATAGATATTATTACTAGATAATCTAAGATAATCATATAAACTAACACTTATTCCATTGAGGCTATGCATATTTCTATGAAAGACTATTAAGACTTAATTATCTTTTCAGGCGAATAGTGGGAACATCAATTTTTGTCTTCTAATTAAAATGCTAAATATATTTCTTCTGGATATAAATAAACATTTAATGTGTATTAAAACTCCTCATACACTTATTCAAGTAGCAAAAAATTCGATAAAACTATCGTAGTCCATTTAGTCTCTAGTTCTAATTTAAATTATTTTGATTTGCAATAAAACTAAGAGAATTAAACAGCTTAGTTTCTCAGCGTATTTTATTTTTTAGTTTAAAAAAGATAAATAAATTTCATACTAGACAATGAAAATATCTAAGCTCCAAAAGTAGATTATATAGGAAGAAATATTTTGAAATAAAATCAATAAACTCAAAAGCAAGATAATTAAGGAGAAAAAGAAGATTTCAGTTTTATAGGTAAAAAAGCTATTTAAATTATTAAAAAATATCTTAAAATATATTATTTAATTTTAAAAATCAATATAATAATTTTTTATTATTTATGAAAATTATTGATTTTACTTATTTTTTTGTAATTATTAATTTTTTAGTAAAAATATAAAAATTTTTCTAAATATATATATCAGCTTATTTATTTTTATATAAAATAACTTAAACTTAATATTTAAAATAGATGAAATAGAGGAGTTTTAAAATTATAATGAACCGAATGTACCAGATAAATTTATTATATATTCTGATGAAATGACTTCATCAAAGTACTCTATAGACGATTAAGATGATACAAGTCAATTTATTGATTTCGAAGATATATCTGGAGGTAACTAAGGAAAAGGAAAGACTCCTTTAAAACCTGATTTTAGATAGTAAAAAAATATGAATAGGTTTTTTAAAAGTTACTATGTAGGAGTAACATAAGAACTCCAAGAGTGTGTTAACTAAATACATAAAGATCAAGTATATTTTTATGATGAGCTACATAGAGTAGTGGTATTTTACTTTTCACATCTATGTGTAATAGATGTAACTACATAACTACTTACACTGAAAAAATAATTAAATAGCGATAAGAAAATATTTTATTACAACCAAACTAACTCAGTTTATATTGTTAACTTGAATGTTAAATCCAATATTTTATATGAAAAAATTACTTTACCTGATACTGTTTTTTAGCGCAAAGATGATTAATACAAACAATATTAAGCAATTAACGCTTATATTGAATAAGATTTCTTAGTAATTACTTTAGTCTATCTCAACGATAAGTATATTTTTATACAAAACCTCACTGACCCTTCTCAAAGCAGTTTCAAAATTGAAAATTTTTTCTTAAACCCATGCAGTATATCTGCTGGAAGCTACCGACATGAGTATTTGAAAAATAGAGTAATATTAAGTAACATATTTAGCACAGAAATAATAAATGTTGGTTTAAACTCCACAACAAAATCCTACAAATTAGTTTAAATTTACACTCGCTCCATAGATGTTTTCTAAATAACTAATAAAAAGTTAGAAATTCAAGTAAACTATTTTTATTTTATTCAAATATTTCCTTTAATTAATTATAGAGAATTTGCTAACCCTTTATTTATTATAATAAAGCCTCTCTTTTGTTATAAATACGAACAAAATGACTACTTTCACGATTTAATAGGCTTTAATTTGGTTTAAGTGCAGAGCAACAAGTTGCATATTCTATTTATTTTTACCTACAAAGTAGAGCTTTAATAGTTTTTTTATGATCTTTATCAATAAACATTTGTTTAGATTTATTCGAGAATTCTATTTGCTAATGAAATCACAGATATTTTAGATGCTTCATTTAACTTTAACGTATTTTATTTCACAGTACTAGCAAGGTCAGAGTAAAATCTATACATTTATGAAATTCCTGTAGAAAAGAATTACAGTAGAAAAGACCAAATAGAATTGAAAAAATCAAAGTATTTTAATTCCTATGGAGATATTAACAATAATAAGTAAGTGACTTGCAAAATAGACTCAATATATTTAGATAGCGGTGTTGAATCAAGTATTGAATAATTCAAAAAATTTTATCGTATGATATAATTTGTACAAAGCATAGTATATCCTCCTCAATTCACTTTGCTAATTAAGCTCTTAATTTATAAGAATTAAAATCCGTTGAAAGACATCGCCTTGCCTTCTTTCGGGAGCGAGTAAAAAGCTTCAATTATTATTAAATAAGAGAGTATATTTTTGCCAACTTCAGATTTTTATATAGACAAAGATATTTATTTTGAATTTGACTTACTTTTCTTTGAAAACCTGATGCCACTCCAAAAGCTCAAAGTAGAAAAAATAGAAGTAATTAGCTCTTAAAGTTAATCTCATGTAACCATTAATAAAATAAGAATAATTTAACTCACTGACATAATACTTTGCTAAAAGCAAAAATATATTTCAGACATTAGCATAAAATTTTAAGATATTGATCTTTTAATAATCACAGATCTTAAAATTTTTGATTGTGGTAACTAATTAAATTTGTTTTAGCATTTCATTTTCTAAAAATAAAATAATTTTTAATTAAAAAGATATTTAGTTAGTCAACTACTTGTTTTCGTTTGAAAACATTCGTGAAGTTAAAATTTAAAATGTTTAAATTTATAATAATAAGATCTCAAGTTTGGTTGGTTTTAAAGATTTGTCCATATTTAATGTCTATAATGTTACTAAAATATAAATTCATAATTTCAATTTCACATCAAACGAAATTATTAACAATATCAAAGAAAGTGTGGAATAACTTTAAAATAGAAGCACTAAATTTTAGTAAGCGTTTACTAAATTCTAAAACAGATTATTCAATATCAGATAAATTTAAGATTTGCAGATTTCATCACTCAATTTTGTCAAAAATAAGCGTGCTTCTTTGATTGGTCTTTCATCTTACACTTACCAAGACTTCTCAAATAATCCGTACATTAGAATTAAAGAGAAAATATTTAAATTTACTTTTTCTGACTCTAACATCTTGTTTAACACTCTCCCTTAATATTACTTCTTCTTTATAAAAAATGGTAATTAATTTAAATTGAAAATCTTATAATAGCCAATAAATAATAAATAAATAAATAAATAAAATTTCAAAATTAGGAGAAATAACCATCAATAATCTAAGAATAGAAGGAAATATAATTGAGTATATTAATGGAGACATAGATAACTTTTCTACCCCATAGCACTCATCTAATGAAGACAATATAGCAAAAATGAAAAAAGGACAAGACATCTTCTGTTTCCTTGCCAGCAAATAATTGTAATTCATTTAAAAAACTTTAAACAATTAATAAATTAATAAGTAAATAGAAATCGAAAAGTTATTTTTTTGGAGGTAATTTTGCTAACAAAATAAAAAACTAATACACTTATACCACCCCTTACTTTAAATTCATATATGATTTAACTTATAAATTTTAAGTAAATTAATTTTGAGATCACTAAATTGTATTTTTACTATATGAATAATGTAAAAAATATATTTAAGGATTTTTAATAATAACAAGATATTAAGGTGGTTTAGAAATAATTAATAATGAGCTTTTCTAAAATATGTATTTGATGGTAGTATATTAAGTTCTGCTTCATTCGATAGTGTTATCAAACATAGAAGGAAACAATTACTTAATATCTATCCTGTTAATTCAAAACTCTAACACTTTTATTTCTGATGCAACAGTAATCAATAATGTAGGATCGAATAGAGCAGTGATGTCAATTGAGAAGCAAACAAAAGTAGAGTTGATAAACTCTATTTTCTAAAACAATAAATGCTCACTTTGTTAAGGTTCAGTGATATTTATTAGCGAGTCTATCTTCATAGTAAATTAAAATTAAAGAAAAAAAAACCTTATTTTTTCGAATATTCTAAATCTAGGGTCTTAACTCGATTTATAAGAACAACACTTCAGATCATGGAGGATCCATATCGATTTAAAATTGTAATGAGAGATTACTTTTTTCTTCTATAGACTTTATAGAAAACAGTGCTAGTTATGGTGGTGCCCTTTCTATTGTTTAATCAGAAAATATATAGCTAAATAATATTACCTTTATAGGTAATAGAGCTTTAATTGGAGGTGCTATATACTACCAAGGATAGTAAAATTAATACAAAACTATTTTTTAAATTTACTATTTTAAATTAAAAAGTTACCCTAGAGGATTTTTTGAGATGGATTCTAAGTTAATGTTTATAGATAATAAAGCAATATCACTAGGATAGAATATTGGATCTTTTCCCTAATCTTTAAGACTGGTAAAAGTTCATGAGAATATTATAAATGGTAAGTTTTTAGAAGAAAAGCGAAACTTGAATTTTTCTACTAAAATTGATGCGTAATAACAAATTCTAATTAACACAAAAAATGCTACATCTGGGAACAACAGATCAATTTACGATCGCATGAACAGGGATTATGATAAAATTATATTTGTTCAAAATGTAACCAGTGGAGCCACTTTAACATTCTAATTTGAAATCTATGATGAAGAAGGAAATAGATTTTATGGCTACAAATCAAACATAAGAAGAGAAGTAATTTAGTTATTTCAATATAAAAGTCAATATTGTCAGAATTTACAACTTTCAGAGTTTTAATAAATTAAATTAATTATAAAGGATATAAAACATTAATAAACTAACTTAAAATAAATACCTTTTATACCAAAATATTAATTTTTACTCATCATTTATGATAGATTAAAACATAATTGCTTCCTTACAATTGCTATCATCAATAATAATTTCTTTAAAAAAATTCTACTTTTTTTAAACTAAACCAAATTACATTGAACTTATTTTTAAAAAATATTTGGTTACTTAATAATTTAATTCGAAATAATTAATTTAATCTAAAATTTATTAATTTTATTTTATTAAATATTAAAATTATTAAAATAAATAAAAACTATTTTATTTTTATTAAATTAAATAATTTACTTTCTTATTTTTTCATTTGGAAAAAAAATTTCTTTAAAGGTGAAGTTATAAATTTTTATTAAATAAATTTAAATAATAAATAGATTTACCCTATTGTTTAGACTGTTAGCTCAAATATAGTACTTATTAGCTCAAATATTCATCTAGAAGATGGAATTCTTTTTCTTGAACTTGAAGTTGTTGGAAATAATCAAGTTCCTTTAAATTTAGAAGATGATTATATTATTGTTCAATATCAGAATATTTTTATCAGTGAGAAAAAGCATGAATCTTATATTGAACTATTTAAGTAGTATATCTATTTAAATTTTAGGCCATGTGGCTTAGGAGAGGTCTATGTAATTTATTAATCATAAATTAATAGAAAACTACCTTTAACTAGTGTATATAAGGTAAAAATATTTTTAATATACATTTTTGCAATTTATTATTTTAAATAAAGTGTGAGGTTTGTAAGCTTGGCAAATTTTCTTTGGTGGCTCAACCAACTACATAAACTTAATGCTAAACAAGTACTTCTAATGCTGTTAAATAGTCTTATGGTTTTGTCATTGAATTAAATTAAGGTTATTGGAGATCTAGCATGATGTCTGATAATTTTTTGAAATGCGATCTTAAGGAAAATTGTAATGGAGGAGAAAGCACAGAAACTAACAAAATATGCCACATGGGACATATAGGTCCTCTATGCGAAGCCTGTGATATTCAAGGAATAGTTTGGAATTAGAAATTTGCTCATTCAGGAAATCACTCTTGCACATAATGCAATTCAGTGGCTAAAAACACTATAAAGATTTTGTTTTTCATCCTGATTACATTTATTTTTATAGTTTTAGTCTTAAAAAGCACTCTTAAATATTGTATTAATAAAGTAAATTCAATTTAATATTTTGCTCTCTATTTATTATTTTAAAAATTTAATAAAGATTTACTTGAAGTACTTAGCCATGACAGGGATGCTCATAATGGGATGTTCAGCTAATAAAAAAGTCACTTCAGTTTATATAAAAATCCTCATGAGTTATGTCTAAGTAATACATTTTAATTGAATATTCATAAAATTTCTATGAAAGTTAAAAAATTAAACTAATTTTTTAAAAAGGTGTTGGAATCAGTGCGATATTTTGGGATTAATTTTATTGAAATCTTTCTTTAAGGAATAAATTATGTTGCTAGTCCTTTAGAGCAGGTGTCGTTTAGTGGAGAGTGCTTCATGGCAGATATAGGAATAGATATGCCTTTAGTGTACTTTAAGATATTATTTGCTCTAGTTACTCCATTCGTTTTTCTGTTTATTGTGCTAGTTTTCTACTACTGTTTGTACAAGCTAAAATACATTAAAAGAGAAATAAAAAATTATTATTCTTGGACTAGCATATTTTACATCATTCTCTTGTTCTAGAATAAAATAGTGAATATGCTCGTCGAGGTTTTTAATAGAAGAGAAATAGATGGAGAAGTCTACATGAAAGTTAACTTGTAATATCGTTTTTATGATGATTAACATGAAAAATATTTTAAATATATGATTTTTCCCAGCTTGGTATTTTGGACTCTAGGAGTTATCCTCTCTATATTAATAATTCTACTAAAAAGCAGAAAGAATTTGCAAAAAGTTTAATCTCAGTTTAATTTCGGTTTCTTATATGGAGAATATAAAGAGGACTGCTTTTACTGGGAGTTACTGAGAATATTCACTCGTATTGGGATATCAATGTCATGCAATTTCTATCATTAAATTCCTAAGGTGAGCTGCATGCTCATGTTTTTAGTCCTTGTTATTTATTTGATTATCTTGTACTTTAAAAAACCCTTTATTTAAAGATAACTAAACAACTTAGAGCTACTCAGCACTCTAATTTGCATGATGACTGTGAGTTTAACTGTATTGATTTACTCCCAGTAGTAGTATTCCTAGCAGCAACAGAAAGAAAAAACTTCTACCCTTTAATTCGTTTGTTAGGCGATTATTGTCATAGTTAATGTATTCTTTTTGGTTTACCTGTCTTTTAAAATTCTCCTATCTTTCATTATCAGATGGGAAGTAAGTATCTACAGAATATTTGGCAGATGTCTTGGTAAAAAGAAAACTAATGATATGGATGTGCTAAAAAGGTGGTCTAGACTGCGCCACAAAGTAGTAAATAACTTCATTCAAAATCGGTAATAAAGTAAGAAGTATTACAAATAAAATCTAATCTATTCTTTCGATTACTAAAACGATCTCCAAAGGTTCGTTCACTTTTGTAGCTATGACTTAAACCATTTACATAATTTTTATCATGCCAATATTCCATCGTTAACTTCTCTTCTCTAAAAAGAAGATAATAAAGAAAGTCAAAATGAATTAAAGTTATATCAATCAGAGTAAATCATCAAAAGAAACAGCATTTCTGAGCATTTAGATTAGCTAATTTGGAGTGATTTTCTCATTAATCACTCTCAAAAAAATCATCCACCTTTATTTTTAAAGAAGTATAACAGCTCCTTTCAATCACTTGATGATACAAATGAAATCGCTTAATACTACCAAGATCTCGATTCAAATTAGTCTTAATTAATATTTAATTTTGCATAAAATAGTAAGGCCTATATACCTCCAAACTAAAGCGTGATCAACTTATAATAAAATTAAAATTCAAAAGAAAACATTTTTGAAAGATCAGAGGATACTACAATAATTGAAGACAATAAGAATCAAAATAAAAACATTCTGAATGAAGAATAAAGTATTATTCTTTCAAAGACCGTTTATATAGAGCTTCAAAAAGAAGATAAACAATAAAAAAGCTGATTTAAAAAAAATTTTCATAAAACACAACAAAAAATTAAATAAAAAATTTCAAAATGTAAAAATATTTTAATAAACTTAACAACTTTAAACAAGCTAATAAACAATATTTCTATTAAATATAATCTGTATAATTTCATTCTTATTCTTCTTATAATTTATAAATTTATATCTTCTTGTCAATTAAATCATTAAAATCTTCAAGTTTTGCTCAATCAATTGTTAATAAGCTTCATGATAAATTGTTAGTATATTAAAAAATTTTCATATTAGTCATAGAAATTCTTTCTAAAAATATGCTACAAAAAAATCAAAATCCACCCTCTAAAAAGCCTTTAAAAAATATAAAATGACTATTTGAATATTTAAAACTATTGATCAAATAAAGGTTTTAAATACAACAATAAAAATCTTAATAAATTATTAAAAAATGTTTTAATTTTTTGTATTATTTTTAAATTTTGTTTATTTAAAACATAATATTTTACAATTTTAATTAAATTATATCAAATTTAATTTTAAAAGGTTTGTCAAAAGCATGAAAATAAATTATTAAGAAAAAATTATTTTACAAATTAATTGAATCAATTTTGAATTATTCTTAATTAACATTTTTTTATTTACAAATTAATAAAAATAATTTAGTTACAATAAATTTAAAAGAATAAAATAAATGAAAATAATTAAAATCTAAGATAAATACTTAAATTATAAAATAAATATACTATTTTTTAAATACCAATAATAAATAAAATTAATTTATTTCTAATTTTATCCTTTGATTATTATAAAATTCTATTTTGAAAAATGCTTTTTATTTTTGCTTGGTTTTGAATTAATTTATCATAGTTTTCTCTTTGAAATGTCCCTGTAATATATATCTCTCTTTTTCTGCTCTTCTCTTTCTTGTGCTTTGAAAAGAAATTTCTTCTTTCTATCCTTTTTGGTTTTTTCATCTTTTTTTTGTTATTTATGATTAATTAACGTTTACCATAATCAAATTAAATTAATTACATTGGTATTTCTTGAATGCATTCTGAAAGGCTTTGTAGTAAATATACAATCCAAAAACCTAAAAAATATTTTTAAAATTTTATTAAATTCAAATGAGAAAGAGCAACTAAAAAGTCATAAATTATTTAATTATTTAGATATTTTTTTTTATTTTAAAATAAAACTATTTCAGATTTCTTTTTGAATGAATTCGCAATTAATAAGAAATATTTATATTTAGCTAAAATGTTACCCTTAAAAAGAATATAAATGCTACTTCTCCTATCCAGATATAATAGTATTAATTCAGGCTAGTACATATGCTTTAAGATGGATAAGAAGACTAACCAATGCTTTTATAATATGTAGATATATCGTTGCATATATTTATCACAAAATAGAAATTCTCTATCAGATAATAAGCAAATCCAAATATATACACAATAAAGTTCATTCCATACATAAAAAGGGTCTTTTTAATTATTTTTATTCAAAAAGATAAAATGAAATTGTTCTCAAAAAAAAACTTGAATTACCAATCTATAATAACCATATTTAACATTAAGTTTAGGAATCATATTAGATAAAATTATTAGCACTGATAAAATATCGAAGAACAAAATTGCTTATAAATTTTGTGTGTAATTAAAAACAATATGATTAAGTAGAATGTTGATTAATTCTATAACCTAATATTTATTTTAAATATTTTAATGCTAAAGGCATGTATTTAATTCAACTTACTGATTAAAATGTCGCATAAACTTGAGAATGTCTTATTTCACGGCTTTGTTTTGAGTTACCAAAAAATATATTTGTAACTTTCTCCCCGCAACTCCTTTTTTAGATAAATAAATATAATTTGAATTATGCTTATATTTATTGTGATAAAAGTAGAATCTTTAAAAGCCATATTTTAGTCATAGCATGAAATTCATTAATCTATTTCTAAAAAGTTATTAATGATTACTTACTGCTCTTTTCCCTTCCCTTTTTTAGGTTTGTCTTCGTTATTCATTTTTAATACTTCCCTATTATTCTGTTTTAGCTATCAAATTATTTTAAATCAATAATATATTATATAAGTATCTGTTAATTTCAAATAATTCATTAGTTTAATTAATTAAAAATGTTTAAGATTCTAAACAATATATTTTGTTTAAAATATTTTAACAACGTAAGAAACTTATAAAGATAGGTAAAAGAAATTTACTAAATATGTTAATATCTACAGTGATTAATTAAAAAAATAATTTTTAGTTATATTTTTACATATTTCTGAATAAAAACTGAAATCATTAAATAAAAGAATGTCACACATTAAAATGATTTGTTTTCATATTATAAGAAAAATAAAAAGTAAATATTTTTAAATAAAAAACTATCTAATATTTTTCAAACAAATTTAAATCGATTTATTAATGAAAATATTAATAGGTTATGAATGAATTAAAAAATATTATATGGATAAACAAACAAATACTTGAGAAAAATTTATATAAAAATTGTAATAATTTATTTTTATAGATAAATAATTTATTAAGTGGCATATTTTATTATTAATTGTTAACTTTATGATTTGTTTTATACATCTATTTAATCATTCTATTATTGTAGAAATTTTATTGAACCATATATTAATACAAAGATTGTGATAGTGCTTTCCTCTGTAATGCACTCTTGTATTATTTGCAACTCCTAAGCATAAATTACATATAAATTCATTTAAGTGTAGATTTGATTCACGATTTACAATGTCATTGATTAACTTTTCTCTTTGTTCTTGAGTTAGCTCTTCAGTAAAGCTGAAATTCTAATTTTAATAAAGTTTGAGTAAATTAAAAAATAATTTATAGAAGAAAAAAATTATTTTTGCATAAAATCTAATCAAGTATTTATTTTTTCTTTTCAACAAAGTTTTACCTTTTTGATTTATTCGAAGTTGGTATTAAATTATTTATTAAGTGTTAAAATATTGTTTGTAACTATCTTTTCCAAAGTATCGAAATCAATTGATTGAGAACTCAAAGAAGCAGAAATCTTACTATATCTCTTACCATGGTATAAAATTTATGTTGATGCTATTAGAAAATATTAAATATTTTTAAACAATATATTTGAAGAAATTTTAATTAGCAAAGAAATAATTAATATTTTAAAGAGCACTCAATTAAATTAGTTATTAAACTAAACATACCTTTAATAAAGTCTGTGAATTGCTTTTAAGAAACTATTTACTACTTTGCTTAAGTAGGTAATGAATGGAATTATTTCATTTTAGATTCAAATTACTAAAGCTCCTTTTAGCAAACTTCTTAAACTTAATAGAGTTTATGGACATAAGAAGAATAGTTATTATCAATAGTTGTAGTTATAATCATGAAATCTATCATTTCATCTACGTCTCTATTTTAATCATGGAGTTTTTGAAACTGTTTAACCTTTTAGTATTAAATAAAGGTAAGCTAAAAGTAGTAAATAAAATAAATATTACGAAAATCATAGCATTTTCTAGACTTCTAATTCTGTCATAAATTAAATGGTTGAAACATTTTCCTTCACAAGCTATCACTTGGTAAACTAGAGACATCATTTCAGCTTTATAGTCTTTTTAAGATTCAATTTCGTCTATTTATTGCTTCAACTAATACTATCTATCATAGTTTTATTCATTTTTTGCTTTTTTTCTTTATTGTTCCAAATTTTCAACTTAGTCTAATCCCTTTTTAATTGAAATTGAAATAGAAATAGAAATATAAAATTAAATTAATACTTCTCTTATTGTAATTAGCTTCTCAAAGTGCTAGTAGAGACCTAATGAATCGATTTCTTGAATCAAGTCTTCATAAAATTTGCTGTCTACGTAATATCTTTCATCATTTTCATACACTTTTCTCCAATATTCTCCTTTATATATTTACTTTCCAACATTAAACTATGGAATTTAATTGAGCTTTTATTATTTTTGCAATTCTAATTCCAACATTTACTATCTCTTTCTTTCTTCTTCTTCTTACTTTTTCCTTTCTTGTTCCCTTTTTTGCTATTCAGCTTTCTATTTGGCACTCTCTCCATAATCAAGAGCAGTTATGTCGAATGTATTCATTTCAAACTATTTTAAGCTAAAATATATATAAATAAATACTCAAACATTTAAAATTTAAAAAATCTTACTCCATTATTTTTTCTTCCTATTTAGGTGCTTATTATTACATTTATTTGTGTTCTTACTGATTTTATTAAGTTGGAGCTTCTGTAAATTCTTCGAATTCGTCAAATTCATCATTTTAATTTTCATTTAATTTTTGTTATTAAGGTTGTTTTTACTAATTAGTTTAGTCTATGTCTTAAAAATCACCAAAGAGATCATCATCTTTCTAGTTATTTTGTTAATTACTACTTTGTAGAATGTTATTTTAAGCTTAAATGTTTGATTGTTAAGGTTGATATGTTGCTTATTCAAATTCTTCAAATAAATCATCGTTATTATTCATCACATTATTGTTTGTAGCTTGATTTTAAAAAATTGGATAGTTATTTTATGGTGGCACATTCAAAACTTATTAATGTTTATTGCTTGTTTCAAAATCTCCAAAATCATCATCACCTTCTATTTCTGCTTGAAGATCATCTTCAAAGTCATTTTTCTTTTAATTTTTTTTAGCTTTTAAATTTCTTTCAAAGTCAAGAGTAAGTGTGTCAGCTTAACTGCTAGTGTGATCTCCTTAGTTATTGTCTTAAATGCTTGAAGTGGCTTTGGCATTGTTTTGAGATGAATGATCTTCAAATAAATCATTTTAATGATTCTTTTTGTTTGCATTTAATTTTGACTCTTATTATCCTTGTTATGAAAACTCATCCTATAGCTAATCTTAAGGCTGAAGATCGTTATCAACTTATTAGTTTTATTTAATAATCGAGTCCCAGTCAAGCTCGTGAGCGTGTATTGGTTATACGACAACTTTTTCTTATTGTTTTGAATCTTAAAAATCCTTAAAATCACCAAATTCATCATCTTTAGCATCTTTAACGTTATTTTGATGTTAAACAATATATTAAGACTAAATAAAGTTAGTAGATCGCCAAAGGACTTATTGGGTATTTTAATTTTAGAACATTTTATTTTTATCTGTTAAGTGATCAACTTTATAATCATCAAAAAGGCTAATTACATCACCAATAAGTTCTTTTTCAAACTCAGCTCCTGACTTTTTCACAGTTGGTAATTATGAGTTGAATACAATTTATGTAGGATTAAATTAAGGCTAAGAAGAAATGTTGTTGTATTATTAATCTGAATGGAAACGATGATTTTAGTTTTATATTTACTACTGTAATAATTACTATTATTATTGAGTTTATTATTAAATTAAGTTTTCAGTTTTAATATCTTAAAAATCTCCAAAATCGTCTTCGTTTTCGTTGTTATCATTGCCGAACAAATCCTAATTTTTTTGTTGATTTTAGTTATTTTATTGCTAATTAGCCATCATATCTAGAGGCATATCTAAAACAGACACCTTAGGTTTGGATTCTTGAGCTTTTTATTCAAGCTCATAAAACGCATTGTATTTTTTGAATCCTTCTTGTTAAGAATTTTATTAATTTTATTGTATTTATTTTTGGCTAGATGTATTTATGTCTTAAAAGTCTCCAAAATCATCACTCACTTTTTGTTATGGTGCATTATTATTTTACACAATATGATTGACAGAAGGCAAGGAGTTCTATTATGTTTAATTGAATGAAGAAACATGAGTAGCTGCTTAAGGCTATGCATCAGTAAATTCACCAAATCCATCACTTTTCTATGCACTATTTTACAACTAGTTATGAATAACTTTTTCATTATTTCCCAAGTTTGATAAATTATTTTATATTGTTCCAGATGCCACTTCAAAATCTCCAAAATCATCACTTTATTTTTTATTATTATCCTTTTCCTACTATGAGATTTGTATGCTACCAAAAGCATTTTATAAAGCTTACAAATTATTTTATTATAAAACTTAGTTAACATTTTATTGCTATTCTTATATTTAATTGGTTTGTTAAATTGGGTTTGTGTTAGACTATATAGTTTGGCTTAAACCTTGCAACGTATTAGGTAATACAGGCTATATTCCATTTTAAGGCTGTTAAATTGTGGTTTATACTGTAGTAAAATCACCAAAGTCATCGCTATCCTATTTAACTATTTTTGGTTGCTATTATTATACATTTTGAACTCCTAAATTTTATTATTTGCTTTAAATATTTAAAGCATTTTAATTGTTGGACTGTAAATTATGAAGACCTGCTGTTGCTTGAGTGCTACTTTGGTGGCTTGTAAAATCACCAAAATCATCATCAATATCTGTTAATTTATTTTACTATTATACTTAACTTATCGCTATTTGAGGTTATGCTATTTGAGCCTATTGTAAAGAGTTAATATTTTGAGTGCTATGAATTTAAGGCATAGATTAAAATTGATTCTGATTTTGAGTAAGAGCATTTGAATTATTTTAATTTGAAGGTGCGTCATTAAAATCTCCAAAGTCGTCGCTGTTCTTTTAAACTTACTATATAGGATTTTAGATTTACTACCAATTTAGCTATTACTAATTCATTTGATGATGATAATTATTTTATGATTATAAATTAGGATGCTAAACTGTATTAAATGCATTATTTATTTGAGAATGTTTATCTTAAATTTATGCAGATTGACCCATATTCGTTAAATTTTACTAAATATTTTAACCTTAGATAGAATAACCTTGACTTTAGAAATTTTAATTGAGTTAGTATTAATTAATTGTCTATTATACAGGCTAGCCATTTGAATTAAAACCCCCTGTCATTTAATGAGCATTTTAAACAGTAGAAGCTGTTGAAAAATCTCCAAAGTCATCTCCAAAATCATTTTTTTATTATTATGCTGCTAAATTTAACTATGCTTAATATTAAGGATTGTTTAAAGCAAGTTATGCCATTTAGGCTTAATTTTATGCATAGAATTAATTAACCTATAGAGGATTCTAAAGATGCTAAAGCTAATTTTGTTAAAACTATTGGTGAAGTACTTAATTTTAATTCATATGATGAGCTTGATGTTGATAAACCTATGTTTACTAAAATTACTATTATTACAATTGCTATTGTTAATACACTTAATACTATTACTAATTATGATGCTAATTCATGTTTTAAATGCTAGCATTTTAATTTATGGTATTTCCATATCCATATTACCCATTTGCATGGACTGTAGCTAAATTATTTTAAGCTTATACGTTAAAATTATTAGGAACTTAATTATTCATAAACATTTAATTCTAACCTATAAAAAAAAATATTTATAATTGCAAAAAAGTAAAAGCAAAAATACCTTATTTTTATGCAGGTTTTTAAGGACTCTCATTGAATGCAAAGCCCGAAGGACCTTATAAATTATTAAAGGCATCATATTTATTTTGTGCGCTAGTATTCTAATTGTTTTAAGATGAAGATGAAATAAAATCACCAAAATCATCATGCTACTACTGCTAATTAACATGGTTATTGTAAAACTATTAATTTTAATTAGTTTATCCTGCCATCTAGTATGGCATTGTGTATTATTATCCTTGCTGATAGGGATTAAAGTGTTGCTAATTAAATGACATTTCGATTACTGATACTTTTTTTAGATTGATTTGATTACAATTAATTAAAAATTAATCAATTTATCTATCTATCTTCGTTTTGATTAATTTTATTTATTTATTTATCAAATAATCAAAAATTAAATATAAAAAATATAAATATAAAAAGAGCCTTTCAAGTATTTTATTTTTTGAATGTAGAGTTAAACCTTTGATTTTCTTGTATGTTGATTAAGTTGAATTCGATTTAACACGAATTAAACAGTAAAACAAAGAAGAACCTTAAAAAATAGATGAGCGATTACTTTCTTTATTAAAGTAAACAATCAAAAAATGTTAAAATAAAGATAGAAATGAAAGCATGTAGTATATTTTGATCCATATTATTTTTAGGTGATTGAATAATTTAAATTATTTAGAAATAAATTAATTTATTAAAAAAAAATAAAAAATCAAATAAATAAAATAAAAAATCTAATTCTCTTAATATATTATCATTATGTTATTAACTAGATAATATAATACTAAATTTACTTAAAACATAATTATGAAAGGAAATTAATAGTATTAATAAATATATAGCAAAAACTGTAATTAAATACTAATTATTAGAATTTCCAATAAAAAACTATTTGAAAATATTTAAAAAATCTCATAATAAATTTTTTAAATATATTTGGATATTTTGATCAATGATTGATATGAAGATTTATTATATGAATTAAAACAAGTATATACATAATATTAATTAAAAGATATATTTTTAGAAATTATTTAATCTTACTGCTCTATAATATTTAACTTAATTTTAGGTAATTTTTATAAATATAAATAAAATATTACTAAATTCTTTTGATAATACATTCAAAATATAATATAGATGATCAATCAATCAACAATTCCTTTGTTCATTCTAAAAGCTTCATTATTTTAGATCTAAACAAGTCTTTGTCAGTAATTGGTTTTTCTATGTAATCATTAATTGCATATTGTGATGACTTTATTTTCAAGAAATCTTAGCTGTCAGCCGTAACTATAACAATTTTAGGCTATTAAATTCTATTTTGCATTTACCTAATTTGCTTTGTAAGCTCAAACCCATCCATAAATGGCATTTGAAGATCTGTGAATACTATGTCATATTTTTTTTCTTGCTCTTTAATTCTTTATAGAGCTTTTTCTGCATGAATAAATTCTTCAACATCAAAATTTTTGTAATCATTTAAATATATTTTGAGAGCAATTAGATTATATTTAGAATCATCAACAATTATGATGTTATATCTTTTATTCATTTTATATATCCTATTTTATATTGAATTTATCGATTTATATTTTTGAGCTAATATCTTTGAAGTTAGGTTTGCAGATGAGAGTGACATATTCATTTCTCCTTAATTAGTACTTATTATTTAATCATATTCACCTCCTTCTTGTGGAATAGTATCCATAGCCTGCTCTGCTTAATTTTAATAGATTTATACTTTTCCATCTTTTGTTTATAGTGTCTTACTGGCATTTGGTCGATTTTAAACAATAGAAGGATTTTATGATCTTATTTATGTATTTCCACCTAAGCTATATCTATTATTTACACCATTCACATTATTCATTTGTTAAGTGGAAGTTTTTTTTCTCATTTTCTTTTCGTTCTTATAAATATCAAATGTGAAAGTCGATCCTAATCCGACTGTGGATTCTACTTTAATACAGTCGTCTGGCCCTAGGGCACCAACCAAATTTTTGCATATAAAAAGCCCCAAGCCAATGCCTTTTTATGGATAAAATTTCAAATCTCAAAAAATTATATCAAATAAAATATTACCTTGCTAATTCATTTTGTCTTTATTATCGAACGTTTCGTATTCCTTGAAGAGCTTTTTAACAACTTCATCAGACATTCCTGTCCCTGTATCACCAACTGATATTCTTACACAGTCATCCTAGTTAACAGCTTTAACTGTGACGAAGCCTTACTTAGTGAATTTAATTGCATTTGAGACAAAGTTAATAATAATTTGCTTTAACCTGTTCTTATCATTATAAAAAGTTATGTCTTCTACTTATTGTATTAAGTCAATATTTTGAGATGAGCATTAAAATTAAAATATATCAAACACCTCTTTGATGCATTACTACAAATTAATCTTTTCAGAAGATAATTTAAGCTTCTTGTGCATAATTTAGGAATAGTCAAGAATATCTTTGATCATAAATAGAAGCATTAGTGAATTGTTATAGATAATATCAACATTTTGTGCTATAGACACTATATTCATTTCTTTAATTTAACCAGTGAGAGAAATGATGCAATTTAATGGAGTTTTTAGGTCGTGAGAAACTGTAGCTAATAATCTATCCTTGTAAGTATTCATTTATTAAAGTTATTGATTCCTCTTTTCTTGAGATACGTTGACAAGCAAAACCAACAAAGAAGGTTATTGATTCCAAAAGCAATTGACATATTTCACATTAAAATAGCTTTATCCATATTTGTAAGTGCTCTTATCTTCAACAATGTTCATAATTTCAATTTAACCACTAATATTCATAGTCTTTCTGATATTTTGTGCATTTTTACTCTAGTTAAATAATTATTACTTTATTTTAGAATATAAAGTAAAGGAAATTTCTTATGGATTCTTTTCTTATTCAGCCTCTTCTTAAATCATATATTATAGTTTTTCCAGAATTTCTTATGATCTTTCAACTTCAAAAATATTTAAGCTATTTTTATTTGCATAATCTATTTTAACATGTTTTTATTATTATGTCTTGAACATAGGATTTATGCTTTTCAAAGCTGTTTTAAAATATTTAAAAAAAACTTAATTTAAACTAATGAAAATTTGAAAAACTACCTGAAGGAAACACAAATTGACTTTGATTCTAGAAAGAATTAATACCTGAAATTTCTTCTCTTTTGAAAGAATAGCCTTTAGTATTATTCAAATCTATTTACTATCGAGTATTCTCAAAGATATTACTGTAATTAGGATTATTTTCATGGTACTAATTTTGATTACTTTCTAGCTAGCAAACAAAAATGGCCGAAGGAATTAAAATATCAAGCAAATCTTTTTATCCTTTAAGTATTTTAATCTAGTTAATAAAATCAATATATTATGTTTTTTCTATCCTCGTTTCAACATAAAAACTAAAGCAGACAATAATAGCAAGTAAATAAGTGTGAGTTAGAAACATATTTAATTGATTAAAATTTGTCCCAAAGATAGAGGCTAAACAAGAAAAACTAATTAGAAGGCATTTTAAGTACCATTATTCTATATATCTACAGAAGTGTTTAAAAAATATACCTATTTAGTTGATAATAAAAATGATTAAAATATAAATACAATAAGATCAATTTGCTTTTAAATATTCCTTTAATTTCACTAAAAAACAGAATTAGTTTATTTATTTATTCATTTTTAAAAATGTTAAAATATTTTTCAAAGTTTTCAAATAATTAAGTCATAATCAATATTTTATAATCAAACTGGAAATCAAAAACTAATTTAAATGTAATTTATAAAGCAATAATCAAATATTGAAATAAAATTTATCATTAATCATAATAAAATATTTCAAGCAATTTAAATATTTTCTTGTAGAATAAATAAGTATTTGCTTAATAAAACAAATTCTATTTATTTCTAAAAATAGTATTTTTTTCACAAAATAAGTTCAAACTCTTCCCAAAATTAAATCATTGATTACTTTAAATTAATTAAATGCTGTTTCTAAACTTGTTAAAAAATAATATGAATATAACATTTATGTTATAATCTATTAATGTGAAGAAAAATAATGTTCTTCTTCAAAAAGAAAAACATTTTATGTTATTTGATTCAAATTAATATATTTTATTCAAATAATTTCAGATAAAATAATTGATTAATTATAATAATACCACAGAAAAGCCAGTAAGGATAACATGCTGTCTATTAATAATAAATATCAAAAATAAGTGTCTTCATAAGATAAATAGAAAAGCTGAAAACAAATAGGACTATTATTTTGTAGAAATCGAGCTTAATTATTTTATATTCTATTTTATTTACAACAAAAAGCAATTAAGAATTGGCTTAAAATGGTGGTGTTTGAATGAATTAATTTACCTATCACTAAAATAATAATTAAAAGTAAGCCAAGATATATGCTTAGTAATAAGTTGACATATTATTGGTTGTAGATTGAAATAATTGAATTTATAAAAACCCAAAGCATGAAAATAGGCATAAAGAATTTGAATTACTACTTTTTCTACTATTGAATTATTTTTTACTACTAGCTCTGGATATCTTTTAATTTACTTTCTTTCAAAACGCTATTTAAATCTTAGTTCTACATACATTAGTCTTGAGCTTGTCTGAAAGAATTTGTTTCTTAATGCAAAACTGCCTAAGGACTAGATTAGCTTTTATGTTCCATGAAATATTTATTATTATTTTATTTAAATATTTTATCTGTAATCTAGTATCTTTAAATTATTTAAACAGTATAGATTTTATAAAAATGTGTTTTTATTCTATAAAAGACTATATTTTGTTTGTTGCTTATTAATTTTTATGGATTTTTGATTTATTAGTAAAACATTCTTTTTATTCAATTTGATTACATTTAAATTACTAAGAGCAAAAATTAATCAAAGCCCGTCATAATCGTTCAAATTAAATCTAATCAATCTATTAAACCAATAAAAATTCAAGCCATTTTTGATACATAAAGAAATAATACAATTTATTTAATTTGTGATTATTGTATTCAATTTTCATCCTTATCTATATTTAATTATTTGTCTATCTCTCAAAAAATAGGTGTTTGTTTATTAAAACTTTTTGATAAATTTAATAAATGATGCTAATTTTTGTAGTTTTAGAAAAAAATTAACAATAAATAAAATTTTTTTTCTGTTTTTGCTTAAATTATTCAATAATTTTTTTGGTTTTGATTTAAATACTTTTTTTAGTTTATATATTAAGTAAATGAAAAATTTATTTAATCAGATTATTTTTTCATGATTTCAAAGCATTTTTAGCTGGAATCAGCTTTCAAATACAAAAAAAAATTGGTTATTATTAAGTAATTTGAGATATCCTTAATTAAAATAATTTCTATTATCTAAACTAGATTTACTTATCTTTAAGTTGTTTTTCTTTAAATTAAGTTTTATCTGATTTGTAAAAAGAAACTAAATAAGGATTTAAAAATATTTTATGTGAAAATTGCTTTTTGAGAATTTTTACTAGATAAAATTAAAATTTATCAGTAATTTTAATCACATTTATTTATAATTTTTATTACTATGGATTTTTCTTCATGTTTAAAATATATTTGAAGGTTTTTAAAGTATAAATTAATTTAAATGTTTTTAACAATACTGAACACTTTTGAAGTAAAATATATAATTTATCCATTTTAATGAATTCATTATTTAAATTAGTTTTATATGGGATTAGCCTTTGGTTTGACTAGTAACTTATTGCTTTACTGGATAATCCTATTATTTTTAAATAAAATATTTATTTAATATTAATTGCTATATAAATTAATTTAATTACCTTGGCATTTTAGGAAATCCATTTCTAGTGTTGACACCACTTTCATTATTAGGTATTTGATCAATCGAAATGTCTAATAAATAAATCGAAATATGTTAAATGTTGTAATATATAATTAAAATAAATATATTAATAATTACCATTTGGATCTTCACCTTTTTCTATTTTTTCTTATCTTTTATAGAATATTAACTGCTTTTTGAATGACTTTTTATTAAAAAAATCATTAAAATAGTAAAAATTAATGCTTTTAAAGTTAAAGTAGGTGCTCATATGGCTAAATTTTTAAATTTTATAATCAGTAATCCAGAGTATTAATAAAATTTAGTTTTTTAAATTTTATATTTCTAACTTCTTTTATTTAGTTCATTGACACTAAAATGTTTTTTCATTATCAAAATTTTAATTTTATTATTTCTTTTGATTCAATTTTTGAATCAAATAGATAAAAAACTATTAAAATAATTTAAATTACTTATAAAATTTTCTATCCTTTATCCTTTTTTTCCTTGTTACTACTCATAATGGCATCTAATTTAATATGAAAGAAATAAAGTTTACCAAAATCAAATAGAAAAGTATAAATTGATTTTTAAATTACCTAAAATTTTTCTTCTTCTATACATACTAACATTAAGTCTAAAAGGAACTATTTTGTCCATTTAATTATCAAATTATCCAGTACTCATTTCTTTTAGGTTAATTAGAATTATTTTATGATTTTTATTACTTATCAAATTAACAAGTTACTTTTGAAGAAATCAAATATTGCTCCTTTTTCTGACTCATCTCCGCCTCCTTTGTTTTTATCAGTTTTTTAAACAGAACTCATAATCGATAGAAATTCTTTGAATTCAATATCACCAGAACCATCTTCATCAACTTACTTTATTAATTTCAATACTTCATCTCTATTTTAAGCTAAACCTAAAGCAATCAAAGGATCTTCTAATTCTTCAACTCCAATACTACCTAATTTAATGATTAAATTATAATCAAAACTAAACAATAATGATTTCTTTTAAGTGAATATTAATATTTTCTTCTCTTGCTAATAAATAAATTATACCTGAACCATCACTGTCCAAAGATTTAAAATATTTTCTTAAAACTAAAATTTCTTCATCCTTAAAATCAATATAATCTTCTTTGCCATGACCTTTCAACCATTTTCTTTCATTATATGATGATTAAAACTATCAATTTATATTTGTAAAATGAATTATTTATGCTTCCAAACAGATGAATCTTACAACAAATTTAGACTACTTGTATGTGATCTTATTATTTTTCTTTCCGTCATCATCTTTATCATCACTCATTTTCCTTTATTTATTGATTTACTTAGCAATCTAATTTAAGCTAATCTTGTTTGTAACTATTAGTGCTTGTTTGGTTTCTTGTTTAATATAAATAAGTTTTGAAATTTATATCAATAAAATACAGATTGTTTCTTTGATAACAATTTACTAATAATTAATACTTCTATCAATTATTTGATGAACTCAATTAACTATTTCCTTTTCAATCTAAAAACCTATCAAACTGGATTTATTACAAGATGATAGACTATGTTGGTTAGTTATAAAAATAGCTTCAATCTATTACATAAACCATCGATTTTCATCAATAAGAATGAATTAAATAATTAATAGTTTCAATCTTCAATTATTATTTGGAATTATAAATCAAATCCTAATTAAAAATAAATATTATTTTTTTTAAATTATAACATTTATAAACTTAGTTTTATTCTAAATTCTATTAAAATAATTAGTAAATGATCCTATTATCAATAATAAATTTTATGATTTTGATTATTTTATAATATTGGGATTACTTAAATAAATAGTATTATACTTGATTTACTTATAATGCTTTGATCTATAAAACTATTTTAGTTAAATTTTGATAGAAATTTACATTTTAAAATTAACTAACTTACTTTCAATTTATTTATAAGTTGTTAATATATTAAGAGTTCATAACATTTAACATTTTAACTAAAAAGCACCATATTAAATTTACTAAAATAAAATAGAATTTTCAGTAGTTAATTTAATTTAGTTTAATAACGATTTAATTAGGTATTTAAGCAAATTACTTGTTAAATAAATAAAAAATAAAATAAGTAATTAAGTAGATAATATGCAAATAGTTTATTATTAATAAAATAGATAATAAAATTAATATTTATTTTCAAATCAGAATTTTTAGCATTTAACTAAATTTGATAATATTAAATACTTTAGAGTAAATATAAATTAATTTGAAGCTATCACATTTAGAATTATTTTTTTAATTCATCAGAATCAATTATTTGTATAATTTTTAAAAGAGTTTTAAGAATTTTTGTTAGATAAATATAGTTTTTTTGTTAATAACTAAATTTTTATAGACCATTTTGATAGGAAGAAAGAACACTTTAAGTTAATAAAAATTCAATTTTTATTTTGTTTCTTTTTGATAAATTATTATATGGAGAAAAATAATATTTATTTAACCTATTTCACTTTATGGATATTATTTAATTCAAGCTAGACTATTCGTTTAAAATTATTATATTTCTATTAGCACACTGCTTCATTGTATAACTTATACAATTTTTAAATGTTTTAAAAATTAATTAGTATTTAATGAAATTCGCACTTGTGATTAGAATTAATAAATTTTGAAATTGCGATTAAATGTATTAATTAAAAGATAAGTTTTTAAATAGTAATAATTTCAAAATTTTGTATTATTTTTACTTAAAAGCATAAATAAAGGATATAAAAGTATTCATAAAATAAAATGGCAGCAAGTATAAAAAGAATTTTTATCATTTAACAGTTGCATCAACAAGTATTTTTTTAATTGATAATAAATAGAAGGTAAATAAGGTTGGGGGTTTGGCGGAAATAACCAGAATATCAAAATAGATACTTCATAGTAATTTGATTTATCATTATTCATAAATCAAGTTTTTATCCATTTTAAAACGTTTATAATAGATAAGATTAGAAAAAATAAAATATTTGGGAATAGAATAATGAAGGTAAATAATTCATCTTAATAATTCAAGTTTTATTAAACACCTTTTATTAAATATTTGAAGATTTGATTTTTGTACCTGATTTGGCTCAAGAAGCTCAAGAATAGGAAGTAAGTAAAGTTTCTGCTCCACCAAATCAACCAACAGTTTAAGTTTAAGATATCAACGAATTACAGAAATTCACTAAAATAAACACACTTCCATAAACGGTAAATATTCATTAAAATTACAGCACCTTTATTTTAAAATTTATAAAAAATATAATAATAAAATTTCAGGAAGAAGGTGTTGATTTAAGCTAATTAATGCAAATACTTAGTCCAGTAGAAGATGTAAATATTATATCAATTAAGTTAATAAGCAACTTGCTAATATTTAATTCTTAAAAAAGATTAAAGAAAAAGATGAAGCTTGGGAATTTTTGTAACTCAAAACATAAATTTATGAAATAGTAAGATTTTTTTATAGATATTTTATAAATATAAAAAAAAGATTTTTAATATGAGTAAAATATAACAACTTTTTTAAATATTAGGTAAGTAATATGTATGGTGGCAACGAATTAATTGATGACGATGATGAAGATGATGAAAGTTAATGAAAGAGTTTTAAAAGCAATTTAATAATTAAAATATATTAATGATAAAGTGGTAATTTATGAATAAAATAAATTTCAAGAGCTGAAAATGAACCAAAGGATTTAAAATGTGCATGTTAATAAAATGATTCAATGGAGAAATATAATATAAATATTTACAAAAATATAAGTGACTTAGTTTACAAATTAAATACATATAGTAATATTAATATTATTATTATTATAAATAATAACAAATTAAAGATAACTTAACGAATTTATTCCTTCATTTATTCATTGTTTATTTTGAAATTCCCATTTTTTCTAAATGTCATCAAATCAAAATAATTTTTTGTTTCATTTATTTTTATGTACCAACAATGAATATTTTATTATCTTTTTTTGCTATAATTGCATTGTTATTATGTAATGCTTGCTTGCTTGTTTTTTTCTTCTCTTACTTTTATATGTAGTAAAGGCTCTCATTCAGTTTAATATAAAGTATGATATATAAGATTTAAATATAAATTAATTTTTTCAAGCGTTTTGGGATACAGCTAAATTTATTTTTTAATTTTATTAGTATTGTTGTGGTTGTGATTGTAGTTGTAATTATTATTGTTTTAGCTTTATAAGCTTGTTTGATAGCACTTACTTACTGCAAATTTTTGAAAATTCTAGAAAAAAGTAGGTAGATGGTTTTTATTAAGCATACTTAAGAGAAGCTTAATTTTATTCACTTGAAACGTTGGTTGCTATCGAACATATTATTCCTCTTCATAATCAAGAGAGAATTTCACATCTCTAGACTAGTAAGAACTATCAAGAGCATTTGTTTGCATAGGCTGAAATTCGGTTGTACGACAAAGCAATTAAATAATATAAAAGAAAGTATACAGACCAAAAGCAGAGAAAATCTTCTTAATAAAGAGTGTGAAAAGGAAATTAAACGAGCTTTAGATGCTCACAATTTAATGGCTTCAATTACGAAGAGGAGAATAATAAATTTGAAAATGTTGAAGAACTTATTGAGATTGTTATACATTTTTATAGAGTATGTTGATATGATTGTAGGTAGATAGGTTTGTAGTTAGTTGATCAGTTGGTTATTATTTATTATAAAGTTTATTTTTACAAATTTTTTGAAACCTCTTTTTAAAATTGAGGTAAATTTTGTTCCGATCATTGATTATTTAATATAAAGTAGGATTTTGTAATAAGCGGAGGTGTTGATACATTTTATTATCAGTTTTAAAAAGAATTAGTTAAAATATGAGGATCAGCAATGAGAAGGAGAGAATATGAGAAGTTAAGAGAAGTAAAATTTTTTTGTAGTTATTAATTGATTTCATAAATAAATATTTGATCATGAGATTAATTTATAATCAGATTGATTGCTGATTGAAAAGATCAATGATTTTAAAATCAACTGAAGAAAAACTTATTTTAGTTACTATTTTTTTTTAATCAACCATTATAGTTAGCTATTTTTTTAGGTTTTATTGGTTTTATTTTGCATAATTTTTAAGATATAGCGTTAATATAATAATTTGCTCATGTTATTAATTCAGCTAAGCTTTATTCAAAAATGACAGTTCTTCAAAGCATTTAAGAGTTATTGACCAGGAATTTGTTCAACAGCTTATTTTTGTTGAGGGGAAATAAATTGCATTAATTGTTTTTAAATTAAATCGAGGCTACTGTTGTCATCATCCTCTTCTTCTTCTGTTGACATGAAATTCAATGATGCCTAGTCATTCTTGACATTGAATGTGTTAGGAAGAGATGGGGTTTTGAAATGAGCGTTTGTGCTAGGACCTTGCTTTTAAGTAAGAAAGCTTTGATTTGGATAATTTTAGTTAAATTAGTTGGCTTGTTTTTGTTAGAGGTTCAATATCAAATGTTTGAAAAGCTCAACTTCATCAGATTAGTCTTGATTTTAAGAGCTATTATTAACAACAGAGTTTTAGCTGAATTTAGGAGTAGCTTCTTTGATGGTCTATTTTCTGTTATTCTCACTCTATTGGTTCTATTGTTATGAGTTTGTTAATCCTTGCAAGAGGTTGAATAGTAATAAGGATTATTGGTATTCTGAAATCTAACTGATGTCTTCATTTGCTTGCTTTTAGACTTAATTTTTAAGTTGATTCTTTTGAATATTCTAATGACGGTTTTATTAAACGGCTGCGAAGTTGTTAGGTTAGGGTTAAGCAATCTTGTTTTAGTTTATACGAGCAGCAGATAAAGCAGAAGATGAAGGAGAAGTGGCAGAAATTCCAGTTGAGTGACTTAACTAAGAGGTGCTGATATTGTCCAAATTATTAGCTAAGCCATTGATAAAATTCATGTTATTTCCACCGCTTGTGCTAATTGAATCAATTGAAAGTTTCTTTTTCTTGATTTGATTTTGCATGTAAGGAGATACATCATTTAAGTCATACTATTTCTTTTGGCTTATAAGTTATTCAAGATTCATTTGCGCACTATTTTTAAAAATAATAATTAGAATGTGTCTTTGATATAGATTTTTGTCTATTTTAATATCATCTATCATATATTATCACAAAAACTATAATACTTTTTTTTCTTCGTCATTTAATAAAAAATAAACTATTCTAAATATAAATATGCTCTATCTTATTTGCATTAATTAACCTGACAAAAAATTATCAAATAGATATTAAATCAATCTTGATGTGTTTAATCGTTTTTTGTGAGATTGATACTGGTGTAATTTGTAACTTATTATTTTATTTAAATATTCTATTGAAATAAAACAGTAAACAAACCAAATACATCTTTTTTATTTGATATTAAGTGTTCGATAATAACAAAAGATATTTGATTGTTTCTAGAAAAAAAGAAATAGATTTTTTAAAAGATTTATTACGCATTTAATAATTTCAAAAGATATCCTCAAAGATATTTGCGGGCAAATAATTGAAAAAAATTCTAAAGATCCTTTCACAATTCTTCTTTGTGAGGATTTAAATTTTTTGATTAAGAATTTTTGAAGTATTGGGTTTTATATAGGTTGATAGAAAGATTTATTAATTCAATTGCTTAACAAAAAAAATCTGAAGAATCTCATAAAAATTTGAAAATATATTTTAAACTTCATTTCTAAAAAGGGGTTATTCATTATATTGCTTTATTTTATTATCCAAGAAAGCAAGATTTTTAAATCTAAAAAAATTTGATTTCCATTCAATTTATAAGTTAATCATGATCTATTTTGTTTGAGTGCTTTTTAAAAGATTTTTTTAATTTATGAATGTATGTGAATTATCTTGAATTCTTAGAAAGTTAACAAAAAATTACTTTCTTATTCTTCATTTAAAAATAATGTTAATTTATAATCCAAAAATGTGCCATATTACTTTTTTTAAATGGAATTAGATTTACTATCGTGATTTTTGACACCTATAATCGGATTTAAAATAATTGGAATTGGAAACTAAAATTTTATTTTTCTCTTTAATTATTGTATCGAAAGCCGTTTTTGTGATAATTTTGATTGATTAAAAATGGAAAAATTTTTAAATTAATCAATTACATGTAGAACTAAATGAGATGAGTTTCTATGTCTGCTGGTTCAAAAATTGAGTTTAGGAGAGATTGACTGATGAAATCGCTTGGGGAGACTTCTTAATCAGCTCCGTTATTATTGAATGAATCAAAATCAATTTCTTTATTTGCTTAGTTCTCGTAAGGAATGTTTTAAGTTAAATGCTAGCATTGCTAATCAAGCAATAAGCTTAACTGATCTGTTATTCTCTTTTCATTTTTAGAAATAAATTTCTTTTCCTTTTTGCTTAACATATTCTAGTTAGCTGCTCCTAATATACTGCTATTGCTATTTTATGCTTACTATTTCATTTTCTCTTAAGCGCTTAAGATCTAACTCCAATTCTTTTTCTTTGGAGCACCATCAACTTATAAGTCTAAAGCAGGCTTAACATTAATAGAGGCAGAGTTGTTTTAAGAAATCAAATGTAAGGGATTTTAGAGAATGTCGCCTAAAGATAATTCAAAAAAAATAAAATTTAATATTATAAAAAAATCAAATTTAGTAAAAAAGCGGGATTAGTTGTAATTAATAAATGGGTGTTTAAATTTTTTAATCAATCTTTTAATGCACTCTTATATACAAATCATGATTTAATTAGTTATCTGATAAATGGCTTATGGATTTAAAAATTTTCATTTACATTTATCAAATTATACTTTGTTACTAATTCATTCAAAATAGAAAAATCTTTATTTTCGAAATGAAACTTTAGAAAAATTGAAAAATTTCAAAAAATTTGTAAAAGATATTTATGAGCCAAAATGCTTGGATATGATTACATCTTCTAAATAAAGATAACTCAAAAAAAAAATTTTTGTTCAGATTCTAAAATTTGAATCAGTCACAAGCTTTAACTTTCACTCTCTCTATTTATCTGTCTATTTAACAATCAAATTAACCAAAAAAATCTTTTCAAATACTTTCTTGTTAATTTTTAAAAATTTAAATCCATCCAATGCAAAAATTATAAATAAAGTTCTAAGCTTTATCAAACTAAACTCCAAGCAAACAAAAGAAGGGTATTACTATCAATATATTTAATCAAATCTAAAGATATTTTTAAAATTGTAATAAATGCTTTTAAATTTACTACTAAATATGTATTCAATATTTATGATGAATTAGCTTTTATTTCTATGTAAGAGAATTTAATTTTTGAATATTGCCTTTTAAGTGTGGCTTGATATGATTTTCTTCAGGCTTTCTTAATTTAATTCAGTATTTTTGAAATATGTTTTAAGTACTGGTTTGACGATATATTTTTCTTCTTCTTTTTCAATTTTTAGATTGAATGGATTTAAATATTAGAGTGCTATGAATTAATTCTATTTTGAGGCGCTCTTATATATATAATGTCGTTTAATATATATCTATGCAAGTTTGCTTTTCAAACAAAAATAATATGGATCATATACCTTAGTTAGTCCTTTTCAACTACTCTCACTTTAATTCTGAAGAAAATTTTTAAATTTTAAATTACCTGATTCGGGTGAACTATTCAAATGTGATATCATAGGAGTCATATCTTCGTAAAAATCTTACTGTCTTTCATCTATTAATGTTAAAAATTGTTAAAAATGTACTTAAAATTATAACTTTTAAAAATTCTGATTCCTGCTCTGTGAATAATTTTACAACCCCAATTAATAGCGTACTTAGCGCTTGTTTTTTCATTTTAAACAATAAATTAAGTAGAGCTATTTAACTCAAGTTTAACTTTAGTACCAATAAATGGTACCTAAGTAACCTCCTTCCTTTCTCATAATTCTGTTTGTGTTGTAAACTATTAACAAATCGAAACGCTTATAAGAAATAGATTAGTTTAAATTTTTTAAGACGCTTTTGATCAATGAACTAATCTAGTAAATTATAATTCTATTTCCACTCTACCACTGACTGTATATATCAATTAATCAATCAATAGAGAAAGGATTGAATGATAAAGTGGATAAATAAATGAGGTAATTGATAGATTTTGCAATTATTATATTATCTTTGAATAATTGAAGAGTGATTAATTGCTTGTATCTTAGTAAGATCTATAAAAAAACAAGAAAAGGAATAAGAAAATTAATTAACAAATCAATTGACTTTGGAGCTTTAGGAGTTGTAAAAGTATTTTTCACTCTTCAAATTTAAAAATATAATGGGTTTGGAGCAGAATTTGAGTAATTTTAGAAACATTTTTTAGAAATGCATTACTTTTTAGTAGGTGTTTAGCATAATCGGATTAGATAGCTGAAGCAAAATTGAGTTGCTGGGAGGGAACACTTTGCTAAAGTGAATGTAATTGATTTGGTAAGGGAGAGTTTGCTTGGTTGATTGAGCTTTGATTTTGTTATTTTTGTTATTGTACTTGCTGGCTTTGCTAAGCTGAAGTGCTATTTGCATTCAAATCCTTAGATATATTAGTCTTTCCAAACTCTTTTTCGAGTCTGTTAAAGAATTTTTAGGCATGAGAACGAATTTAAGCACCTGTTCTAGTTCCAATGTGCTCCTCAACCTTCTTCCAGTTCTTTCCGTAGATATTGAGTCCTTCTAAGAATTTTTGGTGTTCTTCTTTAGTCCATCTGCCATGTTAAGAAGCAGCTAAAGAAGATTATGCATTAACGCCAGCAGCCTTCGAATGGGCAGAAGCATTTTACTAGAAAGTATCACAGCCACTTGTAGCTTGGTTGCCAGCCTAGACTGAGGAGAGCTGATTAGCTCTAGGAGAAGCTGAATACATACTGTTATTAGCGTTGTTAAGTTATTGTAGGAGTAATACCTAATTTTGAATGCTATTCTCATCGCTAGTGGAACTCTAGCAGCTTTATTTATTATCCTTTGTAGTCATTTAAATGCTACGCTTGTTTCAAGTTATTTCTAATGAATATCCAGTATAGAAAAATGGAATGATGGCTAGAATTTTTGTGTATCCTGTTCGGATTTTATTTGCAGTTTATTTGAGGATTCTCTCCTTTAATTGTTGGTATTTGTTTGTTTTTTTGATTGTTTCTTTGAAAATTTGTTAGATTGTTTGTTTAATTGATTAATTGATTGATTCTCTTTTGATTTTGTGTTTTTTTCAATGTTTTAATAAAAGTATTGATTGTTTGGTAAAAGCTGTTTTTAATTCTTTAACAAAGAGTTCAGTCATATAATTTGTTATCAAACTATTTATCTATCAATCAAATCAATCAACCTTGTTTTCTGTATTATAAAAATCAAATCTCTCCCTCTTTCTTAGCCTATTAGGTATAGATCTGTTTCTTGTTTCATTCTTTTGTATTTGCAATTATGAATTGCTTATTAATTATCAAGCAATTATTTTTTGATCCATATATATTTATCAAGCAAACGAGCGAGCAAGCAATCAATCAAGCAGATAGATAGATTCTTTCTTTTTTAATCTAATTTTTTTTGTTTCTACTTTTCTATTTTAAAATGACAAAGAATTTGATTTGATTCGATTTACTTGATAGGAATCTTGCATGTTTATCAAAATTCTGAATTGAATATTATTAATTCTTTGATCCCATAACAAAACTTTTTTTAACATTTCACTAATAATTTAATTAACAAAAGTAATAAATTGTCGATCATTTGCATTAACAAAGACAACCCAACTACAATTAACAAAAAACCTTTATAAAAAGAATAATAATAGTAATATGTGAATGGAAGAATTATAATAGAGATAATTTGAAAAATGAAGTCAAAACTTTTCTATTTGATTATTTATTTATTTTTTGTAAATTCAGGCTAAAGAGAAGGCTAGAAGAGGGCAAGTGAGAGTGTTTTTGATTTGTTAAATAATTCATTTGCCTTTCTAAATTTGAGCATATATTTTTGATAGTAATTAAAAAAAGATCCATTGCGATCTATAAATATATTAAAAAAAGTCTAATTTCGAATTTAAATGAATTCTTTTGCTAAGTAAATTCTAAATTAAATAACAAATAGAATTCAATGAAAAGTAAAAAAAAATTTATAAGGTCCAAATCTAAATGAATTAGTCATCGCTATCAGTATTTTTATTCTAAAATGACTGAGCACTGAGCTAGTTTCTGCGTCCCCCCCAAAAAAAACGAAATTTAATAAGAAATAGATTCAAACAAACAAAATAAATAAAAGATTAAGGCAGCAAATCTATTTTTATATTTAAGAAAATATACACATATATTTAAAGAGTAAATTGGACGTTTGCCTAGATATAAAAAGTTAAGTTTCGCTTCATTATTTTTGGTCACATTTACGATAGAAATCGCTTGATCAAATTCATAATTTTGCTTTTATCAATTATTAACTGATACGACATGCTTTTTTTTAACAAATAAATCTAATTGTGTGACAATTTAATAAATTGGCTAAGAAAACAAACATATCTTTTTCTCTTCATTGATTTTGTTTATTTAAATTACATACGAGTTTATTTTTCTTTGATCTTTCTTTGCAAATTCTTTCTTTCTCTCTTTTGTTTCCTTTTCCTAATCAAGGCATAATAAAGAATATCCGATCCAATCGAATGAATGCAATAGAACAATCAAGCAAACAAGCAAATCAAACTAAACGAAATAAAATTTCTTTCTTCTCCTAAAAAAAGTTCATTTCATTTTTATAATGCCTGGCCTATGCATATTTTTTTTATTCTATCTAATCTTAATATCTCAAAATTAAGTCATTACGAATCTACTCTACTGCAAATCTTACGTCAAACATTTTTATAATTATTATTGTCTGTTATTTCTTTCAAACTGAAAAAATAAATAATCAGTATAGTTCTCCTTTCTATCTTCCAGCAAAATTTTCAATCACTCCCATTAAAATAAATCTTCTCCTTTCTTAATTAAACGATACAAATTATCACGTTGAATCCTAATAGCAACAATAAAAATAGATATATTTTTTGCCAAAAAAGCTTCCAACATTATTGTTTGTATAAATTATTATTTTTATTTTCCACCATTTAATTCTCTCACAAAAATTATAAAATGCAATTTTATTCTAACATTCAATCAAGCCGCCATTATTTCTTTAACTTTTTGAAAACAAAATGCAAAAATAAGAATTTGCTGAAGTCAATCCGAGTACAACAACAAAATAAGTAAGATAGTTTATCAAAGTATCAAAATTTTTGATAAGAAAAGTATAAAATGCTGTTACAATAATATTCTTCTACTAATCTGACGAGAAGCGACAAATAAATTCTTTTATAAAAAATTTAGAAAATGATCACAACAGAAAGAAGAACAAAATGAAATATTTAATATATAGATATATCTAGAGAGTTCTTTCATGAAGAAATATCTTTAGAAAAAATTTAATATCCTAACATCTCTTTTGAAATAATAACATATAAATACACCTTTATATTAATTTTTCTATTCCTAAAATTTATTTTATAATACGCAATCTTTAATTTCAAAATACTTACAACCATACAAAAATCTTTTTCTTTTTATTCTAGCATGTAAAAAAATATCTTTTCTTCCCATAATGCATTCTCGATAAAAATTAGAATGCCTATCAGGGATTCTTAAAATAAAGAAATCCAGCGTTACTCCAAGGAAATTTAAATAATTATCTTGATTTCTTATAACTGGCGATTTAACTGGACAAATAAAATAATCAAAGATCTTTTAAAAAAACCTAACAGCTATTAATACAAATTAATTTTGATTCTAAAATTATAAGAAGCTAGAATACTTCTTGTTTTAACCTTTTGGATCAATAATGTTTAAATTCTATCAGAAACTTGAGTATAATTTTAAATATTTATTGATTTACATTCTATGTTTATCTTGCAATAAATTTTAATTTTAAAGGGATGAAATCAGATTTAAATTTTATCTAATTTAAACTGATAAATTATAGAAGAGCAAACAAATTAACTTTCTTTTCAACTATTATATCAATTCAAGTAGCAAAGATTTTAAATAAGTCTGGTTGAATTAAAACAAATTTACATTTAACTCACATAATTTTATACTCTATTAAATTTGTGTGTATTGAAGTAATAGTGGTTAGTAATATTAGAATATAAATTAAATTAATTCAGCTACTCTTATGTCCCTTAAAAATAAATTGCTTAACTTTTGATTACCTTCTTATTTTAATTATTTTGGCTTCAATATATTCATAAAAAGTACAAAAGTAATATTTTTATCTCCTTCAATTAATTACCATTAGTTTTCAACATATTAGAATAGCTGCAAAATCATAATTTTGTTTAAAACAATCTGATTTTTCTGGAATAAATACATTTTCTTTTTTATTAAATTTATATCTTTTACTGTTAATTTTGTGCGTATTTTGAAATTTAGGTCAAACAAAACTCAAAAGATAAAATAAAACGTTTAAAAAATTTATATATTTTATTTTTAAAAAAATAGTTTTTTATTTTGATTTGTAGCAGTTTCAAAACATAAATTAATATTATCACTTTAAGAACCCACTTACCTTTTTTAGCAAATATCTATTATTAATTTATATATAAACGAATATAAATATATATCATTTAAAGTAATTATGATTTATTTTTGTAAAGAAATTTATTGTTCCATCCATATAAATTGATAAAAATGGTAAAAACTTTAAAATATTTAATGTAACTAAATATTGATAAAAATAAAAAATTGAAATTGTAGTGATTAAATAAATTAAAATACTAATTAGTACAATTAAAAATTCTATTTACTTAATACATTTTCATTTCAAGCTATTTTTCTCTCTCTTTTTTTTTTTAATTTGGTATGAAAATTATATAAATTATTTATTTTATATAAATAACCATAAAAAAACTACTTAATTTAGAATTTAAGTATATATTCATCATATTTTAAGTTTTAATTAGAAAAAAAATATTTTTGTGAAGAAAAACTGTCTTTGTGCTAGCTACTTAATGATTCATTTGGATTTTTATAGTTTAATGATATGATGCTTTAAATTAAAAATTTTTAAATTAATCGAATAAAATATTATAAATTATTAAACAAATTATGTTATAACTCATAGTTTTCAAATATTTTTTATACAGATGATAAGCATATCCTTTGCTTTAATAATTTATATTTTAATTTTTTAATAATTAAATATTTTTATACATACATATTATTTACTATTTTATTTATAATTTAAAAGCTAATTTTGATGTAATAGCATTTTTTAAAGTAATCTTTGCAAATTTACAAAAAACCAAGTAAAAATGCTCATTCATTTTTAGATTATGGATTGATATTTTATTTTTGTATTGTTTAAAGGATAGAAAAATAAAATTAAGAAGTAAAATATTTATTATAATAATTAAAATAAAGAGATTTGGTTTTTTTTTAAAATTTAAATATAAATTTTCATTTCTATTTATTTTAACAACTTAGAATAATTTTGAATGAAAATTTTGTTTGTTTAAAGCTCACAAAACAAATAAACTTGAAGTTTGTTTTTTTTTTCTTTCGTTTTTTAATTTGTTATTAGAAATTAAATCTGTGCACTAAAAAAATATCTTATGGCAAATTCAAAAGATTAATTAGTTAATGATTAGTTATCAAAAATTAATTTAAAAACAGAAAAATAAATGATGAATATTTTTTAGATATTCAATCAATCAATAATAATAATAATAATAATAATTTATCTTTGATTATTCTATAAAAATGTTAATATTTCTGTTCACGGATATTTATGTGAATGCAAATGCAACAAAAACAACAATATTTATTATTATAGCAACAACAATTATAAAAGGGGGGATTCTTGATAGTCATTACCTTTTTAAATTTTACATTATAATATCTTTTAGTTGACTACTAAATGAATTTAACACCCTGAAATATCATTAATAATTATAATAAATCAACTTTTTTAAACTTTTAGAAAAATATTTGATTAATGATAGGTTAAGAGGAAATAAAAATACAACCAGAATAAGAAAAAATGATTTCCCCTAATAATTAGTAAAGGGTATCAAGTAATCAAGAAGTTAGAAACAGTGGAGATTTGGCATCTTTAAATAAAAATGGCTTAAACACACGTCAAATTGATACTAACTTCCCAGCTACTAACTGTTAAGCGCCACCAACATAAGAAGATCTTAAGCATAATGATGTAATGCAAAATTAAAATAATAAATCATATATTTATAAAATTATAATTACCTTTTTACAAAGGGTTTAAGGAAATTTTGGTGGGGCTCTGCAGGACCTCAGAACTAAGGGTATTAAGATGGAGGGAGAAGAACCATTTCCAGTATGGATGGAATAGCATTTGATAATGTCAAAGATAGTATGTTTGATCAAAAAATTATTGATGCAATTGAAAAAGAGTTGGAATTAGAAGATGAAGAGAATGGAAATATTTTCAAGGATGAAGGAGTAACTAGAAAGAAGATAGCAGAAATTAAAAATTTATTAAATGAGGAAGAATTTATCCTTGATAATCTCCTCAAAATGACAAGAGAAATGAGAGATGTACGTAAAATTTAAGATCTCATTGAGGCTGTATGCAGTGATATTTATAAAAGAAAAACAGATAAGATATTAAAACTAGATAGAATATTATGTCAAGATGATTAATAGCTAAAACAAATTTAGTTTTTAGAAAAGAAAATTCGTAAAGCTGAAGTTGAGGTTAAAGCGTTTAAAAAATTAGGCGAAATTAAAACTTAAAGATAGGCAGGAAGATATAAACCTAATCCACAATAAATAACCACTTTTTCAATAGATGACCAAAGCAGTGTTTATGATTGGATTGTAGATATAGACCTTGTTACTTAAGTGTCAAAAGAGGGTTGGAAAATTACACTTAGCAATTGCTTTTATAAGCTATTCGGTCATTTATTTAGCAAAGACAAAGAAATTTCAAGTATGTTTATATTATTTTAATTTTTCATTCTTTGATTTTTCAGGATTGTTCCTAAAAAATAAAAACGTTTTTTAGAATTTTTAGTTAATTTTTTAGTATTTCGCAAATTTCTAAATTACTGATAAAACTAAAAAAAAGATGAAAAACATTACAGATAATTCTTAAAAATTTCTGGATATCTTGTTGGATAATAATTTTTTTAGTTATTTTCTGCTTTTTAAATATTAAAGCAAATTAATGTCTATTTATTTTGATAATTTAAAAACGTAATTCTAAAGCTATATTTATTATTAAATATAAAAGGTACACAAGCAAAAGATGAAATTATTTAAAACTAGATGCTTGAGTTTAGAATTAAAGAAGAAGAAGAGACAAATGGATTTAGTGAGTTAAATAGATAAATAACCCAGGGAAGCTCTAATAGTACAGAAAAAGCTGCATTAAATATATCTAACTATGGCGGAGCTTTGGTTGCTGTAGTTGGTCTCTACGATAAAGGTAAAACGTTTGTACTTAACAATTTGACGCTGTCAAATCTACCTTCAGGAAAGAAAATAACCACTAAAGGTATTTCTTTCAAGCATGTGAATGTGGATAGTGGTACGAATCTGATCTTAGTAGATACTGCTGGTTCATATTCACCAGTAAAGATAAATAATGAGCTCTCTATAATTGAAAAGGAGGCAACTGAAGTTTTTATTTCAGATTTAGTTTTTGAAATATCAGATTATTTTATTTGTGTTGTGAACGATTTTACATCTCTTGATCAAAGGTACCTTGACAAACTATCTAGAAATTTACAAAATTCCCCCAAAAAGACTTTCAGAGAGATTATAGTTATTCACAATCTAAAAGAAGTAGAAAGCTCTGAAATCCTTGAACATGTGTGGTAAACTCAAGTAACATAAATATACAACTCCGGCTCAATACAAAAAACTAAAGTTGCAGCTAGGTGCTCAGAAACAAATCAGCTACTAGAAAAGCATGTAGTATGGTTCAAAACCCTCTATACCAGACACATTTGTCTAGCCAATGACGATTCAGAGTTAGGTAAATAAGTAAATCCATGGGTATTCTCCCTTCTAAGATATTGGCTCAAGGCTGTGTTTGTTCCTGTTGAAAGGTATAAATAAATATTATTTCAAAAATAATTTTAAAAACCTGTTTTAAAAATAAATCTTGAATATTTATTTAACTTAAATAATATTTTAGAGGATTTTAACTCCTAAAAATAAATTATTTTCATTAATAGTTTAACAATCGAAACTCTTAAAAAGTTAAAAATTTTTAAAGGAGTTTTTTTAAGCAATAAAATAAGTAATTAATGATAAATTATGAAAACAATCAAGACAAAATAAATTAAAATTTTATATTCTAAATATCTTTAAATATATTTAAATTAATAATAGACCTGTCCCAGTGATAGATTAATTGATGAAATTCTCAACCTTATAGCTTTCAAAATATTTTAAAACTGGTGTTTCACTACAATTAGTGGAAACAGATGAATAATTAATTAAATACATTAGAACAAAAGACTACCAAGAATCTAAATTCCGCATTCCTCAAATGCAAATAGATAGTAGTGGTATAGTAATGACACGCCCTGATAACTTTATACCAACTGTTGATATTATAGCAAATGAGCAATATTAAATTTGGATGGACGTTCCCAGTCTATCAAAGGATGATATTATTATTTATAGATAAAATGTAATCACAATAGTCAAAGGAACAAAGCGCAGGCCATACGAAGATGACAAAAAGCTAGATAAAAATGAGAGAAGATATGGAGATTTCACATTAACATTTAAAATTCCTGAAATATATGAAAGAAAATGGTCATCATACGATGTAGAAAATGGTGTCCTAAAGATTATATATGATAGAGACTAAGAAGAAAACAACACTATTTGATGATTTTACCTAGCTAACAAAGTGTTTAAATTAATTAAAATGATTTTATAAATAAATTTATTTTAATAAAATTAGTTTATAATAATATTTATATTTTTCAAATTTATCATTATTCATTCGCTTTTTTGCTAACTTAAAATATAAGTGCTTACATTACATATACAGACATCCGTAAATATATATATGTTTGTATTAGTAATTTATTTATAAGTTATTAGTTAGAAATAAGCTTTTAATAAACAATTTAGCTAATTCTCATATACTCTTAAAAATTTACTTGATATTTTAATTTAATTTATTTTTTAAAGCACGCTTATTGAAATTATTTTAATAGATTTTTTTAAAATTATAATTAAAATATTCAATTTAAGTGATTTATTTTGTTTTTTTCAATGTTATTTATGTTAATGGATTAGAATAAAGTTTATTAATTTAAATATCTATTTAAATTTAATAAAGAGTTTGAATATCTTTAAGCTATATAACTAACTTTATTCTTGGAAATCCTCTTAAGCTTATCTAAATAGAATATACATGTAATCTGATCTTTTTAAAAAAATTTTAAATAATTTTCATATTTTATAACATTGATTGGATAATGTTTTGATAATCTTACTTAATTTTAAAAGATTAGATAACTCTCTTAAATTTATTTCTATTTATAATTGGCTTGAATAAAAACTAAAAAAAAATATTTTTAATAAATTAAATCAATTACATGAATGATTAATATTTCTTTTGGTTTATAACTAAAGAGTTTTATAATGAAAATTCAATATCTTAAAACTTACTTGCTTTTTTATGAACAGATAGATATATTATGAAACAATTAACAAAAAAAATAAATAAGTTTATAAAATTTATCTCGTTCATTAGAAAAATATATCTAAAAAGACAATTCTTTTGATTTTTTGAAATGATGCAATAAATTTGTTTGCAAATTCTTAGGTAATGTTGTTGCCACTATATATCATTAAAAAAAATAAATAAAGCTGCAATTTCATTGAAATTATTTACTTAAAAAAGAATGTTAGATTTATCAAGCTTTATGCTTTTTATATACCAGATCTGATTGCTTTCATGTCCTCTTCAAGTAACTTGTTTTAGCTTTATAAATCAAAATATTAATTAAAAGATTTTTAAATCTTCTCATAAATTACTTAAGATAAAGTGTAAAGTTGTAGAGATTATTTAAATTAGAAACACAATTAGCTATTGAAACAGCTCCCTATTTAGCAATATCGTTGTTTCTATTTTTAATATGGAAAATAAATTTTATAAATTGTTTTGATTTTCAGGAAAATATTTTACGTTAAACCAATACTAAGAACTTTTAATTTAGGTAAACTCTTAATTCCATTTAACAAATCTGATGTTCCTAAACATTAGAGACTATTTTCCCTATTTATAAACTCTGATTAATAAAACATCCTCCTTTATTTAATAAATACCTAAGTTGCAAATAAAGCTAATTTAATTCTGTAAATTTAGGGAGATGCTATGCTATTAACTACCCAACAGCACTGTTTAATTCATTTTTGCTGTTGAATGATTAAATAAAAAATTAAAACTTGTTTTTATCTCATAACTTACACTAGGTCTAATTTGAGCTTCTTTAACTATTATAGCTTTGACATAGACTAAAAGAGTTGGTTGATTCCTTCATTTTTTGTTTTATTTTCACTATTCACAAATAGATTAAATTTTGTAAATTAATTTAAAATATAATACTTACAACAAATCAAGATCAATGCTTTATAGTTGCTTGCAATTTTCAATAGCTACTGCAAATTATTTGATTCCTTCACTTTCAATTTTACTCTTTCTGTTGATAATAACATATAAAAAGGGTTAATATCTAATAAACTATTAAAAAATTACCTCAATACTATTTTTAAATTTTACAAGTTGACACAGCTGCTTATACCTTATCCAAGTGTAGCAAAAGAATTATTTCCAACATTTACATCACTATTTTCAAATGCATTAAAATTTGTAAATAGGGTGTGTATAAATTTTATTTACTCAAAATTCAAGTTTAATGTATTAAGATCTGTCAAATTAGAAATAGAATCTGATAAGTCTTTGAAGTTACTTTCATTCAAAACATTTTCACTATATTTATTTATTTTTTTATAAAGAATTTGTTTATTCCAGTATTTTGTAAATTTACACCAGCTTAATCTTCAAGTATTAAAGTTTTTTCAACTATCTTAAGGCAATTGTAAAATCTTTAAGTTGTTCTGAATTGAGCTCGCAGCAACTATGAATTAAGAAAAAAAATAATTAAATATGTTTAATAAAACAAGAAATACCTTAAGTTTAGCTTTAAACTCTTCAACTCAGTAAATTTAGTTAACTCTGCTGTATATTCATTACTATTGATATCCTTAGACTCCTTCAATCTTTTTTTAAAATTAATTTATTGCTCCTTAATTCTAAATAGCTAGATGCATATATGAATAATCAACTGAATATAATTATTTTTTACGCAAGATCTAAAATCAACTTGGTAGTATTTTCTTTATTCAATTCTTAAAGCTAATATTTTTTAAATTAATAATGAAAATGTGCTTTATATTGCATTTAACCATTATTTACTTTTTCAAAAGAATTTGCTTCTATCATTTTATTTTATCAGCTAAATCAAATATTAATTTTTTTATCTTTCTTTGTTTATTTGCTTTATTGTCCCTAAAATTTTGATGTTTTTATTATAAAAAATTTGATTATACATATCTTTTTATTCAATTCTGATGAGAAATTTTTTCACACAAAAAATATTAAATATAAAGCTTTTATAGATGAACAAGTAATAAAATATAGTTCAATCTATAATCCAAATACTTTCCAAATCAAAATAAATATTAATCTCTTTAAGCCATTCAAACCTCACTTAATTTTATAGAAACTAATCTTATTTATATTTTAACTTGTATTTATAGCATCTACTTTCAAAAAAGATGAATATTTAACTTAAATTTGGTTTTAAATAGCTGGGCTTGATTATGTAATCAATAAAAAACATATACAAAACTTTCTAGAAAAAATGTTAAATTAAAATAAATAATTCTCAAACAAAAATATGTTAAGATTTTAGTAATTTGAATACAACTATCATTCTAATGCTCTATTCTCAAAAAATTAATTAAAAGTAAAAAATAATTTTTGATCTTTAAAATTAAAAAAATGTTTTTATTTGATTATTAAATAAATAAATAAATTACTTAGCTTACTAAATTAAGAGTTAGTTTCAAATCTTTAAAAATAAATCTGCTTATTATAAATGATATCTCCTTTAATTTAATCATCTAATCTTCTGCAACAAATATTGCCACTGAAGTTTCTAAGAATGGAAATACTTCAAATAATTTAAAAATAATCATTTAAAAAGTTTATAAATGCAAATTTTATTAAAAAAGATGAGAATTAGAATTCAAAAAAAAGAATTAATTAATAAAGCTTTTAAGGTATTTTGGTTAAAAAAAAATAAAGTATTTTAAACATAAAATAAAACCTTTTTGATAAGTAAGATTTATTTAAAAAAGAATATTTATTAATTTAAAGATGGTCAAAGTTGATTACAAAACAAATTATATATTATAATAAAGGAAACAAAAATGTTAATATTAAATGAATTTTTTATATTTATTTAGATTAGGAAAAATGAGTAACAATTTAATAATAAATTTAAGAATTTCAAAATTTAGTTTAATTCTAATTAGTTTCTTCATTTGATTTTCTGTTTTCATCAGAAATTTCAAGATTTTTAGAAGGTTAATCTTAGTATACATCAAGTTATTCTAATAAAACTGTGCTGCGTTCATTAGTTTCTTTTGGATATTATTTATTTTAGGTTTATGATGTGTTAACACTACTGCTGCTACAGTTTTCTACAATCGTGTCGTTTATTTATTTAAAGAATTTTTTATACTGATTTATTTTTTTAAGATCTACTTTGAGATTGAGTGCTTTTTGATTATTATTTTCTAATTTTCCCTTTTGGCTGCTGAAATGTTATTAGCCAAATCTGGAAGTTTATTCTCCTTTCTTTAATGATTCACATTGTTAATTTGCTTGATTATTTTTTGGTAAAGGAGAATCGTTGTTATTTGCTGAGCAAGCCTGTTAAACAGAAATTGTTGTTAATTTTTTTTCTGGTTCCTCTTGAATGATTTCATGTTTTCTTTAGTATTAATTGTCTTTGTTGAACATGTTTATCTAAAAGAAATCTGCTTATTATGTTTAATTTTTTTCTGAAGCTGAATGTAATTATGAATTTTTTTTGCTTTTAAAACTAAGAATCGAATTTGGTTTGATGTTATCAGAAGAAATATTTTTGTTATTAGATGGTGAAGAGTTATTATTTTTCTATGGAAGCATCGGATTTAAAAATAATCTTCTCTAATTTTAAATTAATTTTTGTTCATGTGGTGATTACTCGCTGTCTTCTGTAAACAAAGTCCTTTTGGCAGGTAAATAAATATCAGATTATTTTCTTCCTGTTATTTAATCTTTAGTTAAGCCATTCTAAAGAAATTATTAATTATATATAAACTGATTACTAATGTTATTACAATTACTCACAAAAGAAGAACTTTTTCTATATGGTTATCTAGCAAAGTCTCTTTGATTATTCTTCGGAGATATTATTTTGTTTTATAGTTGATTAAAGCAGTCAACTTAAATAAGTCTATCAAATTTATCATAATATTACTAAGTGATGCATTCTTCATTGAGGGTATTTAAATTAGTATTTACTTTGTTGTACAATGCAATAGCTTCAGTTTTTAAATCATTTTCTTTATTTTTAAGGGTGACTTCTTCCAAGGTTATTTCTGAGCTTATTTCAATGATACAAAGCATAGAAAGTCTACTTATTAAGAAACACAAACCGTAAAGAAGTATAAAAGTAGGAGTAATTAAAAGAAAACAAAAAATAACTAGACTATCTTTTGAAGTAAGAATATAATGAATATTATAGGCCACACAGCAAAGAAATGCTAAAAAATTGAAAATAAACAGATAAAAAATGCTACTCACTTCTTTATATTTAATGCGATAGTTTTCCTTCAAGCTCTTGCATGAAAAATTTCTCTTTGTTTTAAAAGAAGCTTGTACATTGCAAACTCTACATTTATGTTTATTTTTAAAACTATAAGTAAGCAGACATTTGCGGTGAGCTTAGCACTTTTTAGCGCATTTACAAACTACAACTAGCTCATTAGCATCATTCTACCTAGATTTTTTTTTAAGTTTTTCTTCATGTTATTAATTTGTTTATTTAATGCCTTACTCTTCATCTTATTATACAGCATCTTCTTCTCCTTCTCCTCTTTCGTTATCTTAATCTTTCTCTTCTTCTTGTCCTTCCTCTTCATCTTCTTCAACATCTTTTTCTGTGTTTAAATTTTTTTCTTTATCAATATACTTCTTATTACAAAATCTACACTTCTCTTCTTCTACTCCACCTTATTCAGTGTTATTCATTTCTTATAATAAATTCTACTTTTAGTAGCTGAATATTTCTTCATTTTGAGGAAATAGTTCATTAATCTATTTCTTCTTTTCGTTTTCCGCCTGCAACACAAACTAAGAAAATCCTTAAGGCTGATTTTTTTAGTTAGTCATTTCAATACATTGTTAATTAATCGATGATTTTCTATTTAAACTCATAGGTTGTTCTTTGTTGATTCTATCTTAATTTCTGACAATAGAGTCTTCTTTGAAAGATTTAATAGAAAGTTGACGATTAATCAATGGTGATTTAGTAGCTTAACTAGAAAACCCGTGGTAGTCGTTACTTTGGCTATATTTATTTAAATATAAAAAATTTAGACCATGAATAATCCAAATTAAATGGTGAAATCATTTTTTAATATCAGAATAATGTTAAATTAAATGATATACAATTAAGGAGATGTAATCTTCTTTTGGACTGAGTCTAAATTAGTTTAAAAGTTTACATTCTTACTCATCCTTCTTTCTTTCGGACAACAAAAGGATTCTTCCCTGATTTAGATTGCCTCTTTTGGTTCTGAGTGAATATTGGTTTTTTTCATTTGAAGGCCTTCCTATTTGTTTTTTTTTTATTTATTTTAATATTATTATTATTAATTAATTAATTAATGGATTTTTTACATCTACTTTTGAAATTCAAAAAATACCAAACAATAAAAACTCCCTTTGTAAAGATTTACAGATATCTTTTTGGTATCTTTTAATAATTAATTATGTTATTTAAGATAACATAAATATTGTTTCGGTTGATCAAAAATTGATTAATTATAATTCAATATTTATTTCAGATCTTCTTATTAAATACTGCGTAATATACTATTTTTTATTCTCATATTTTCTTTTTAAGTTGATGTAATATTTTATAAATTCATAAAAATATTTTTCATTTTTCAATCTAATTAATTTGTATCTTTAATAATAAAATATTTAAGAAAACAAAAATTAATTTAAATGTTTTTTGTCACATAAAAAATTATTATTTAAAAAAATAAAAGGTTTACATAAAAAATCCTCATTTTAAATAAATATTTGATTAAATTTAGAAGAAATAGAATGAATTTTATAAAATAATTTTTGTAAAAAAATAAAATTTTTAAAAAATTAAAATTGGTTGTTTTCAAAATAATTATTATAATAATATTGTTGTGTGAAATTATAAACTCATTGAATAATATTTACTCACAAATAAATATTATGTATTTTATAAAAACTAACTAATAATTTTTTTTTTTTCATAAATAATGTATTTTCATTAATTTTAGTGTTCTTTTAAATTACTACATGACTACACAGATTTTTCATTAGTAGATGTGGTATTTAGCTAATTTAGTTGCTTAAATTTTTCTTTTTTAAAAAAAAAAAGATGACTTTTGCTAAATTGATAGAATTTACTTGAGAACAAAGCGAATGAATTTTTTTTAATTTAATTGATGTAGCTGATCTAATTTGGATTATAATCAGAAGAATAATCATCATCTAATATGTCACTTTCTTTTATATCTATATCTTAATTAAATCCTTATTTTAATTCATAAAAACTTAATCAATTTATTTACCTTTTGTAAGATTTGTAAGAGGGCTTATTTTTGAAAGCATAGAAGAGCAATTCTTGAGCTAAGGTGAATACATATTTGAGTTTTAATCTAATTTTAAAAACAAATAAAAATTTCAATTGGAAATTATAAATAAAAAATTTACTTTCTAATGATTTCAATTGCTATTATCTAAATTCTAAAAGATTTATTTAATTTGAATAGGTAATCTATTTATTTAATAACGCAAGCTGCTGCTCTTAACTTTTAATTGTTTCAGAATTTTCATAAATTTAATTGACCTAAGATTGGTTCTTACATTGAGAAAAGTAAGCTGTCATTTTGAAACTTTATTCCTGCTAAGTATATTATTGATATTGTGACAAAGTTTTTATATTCTTTTTAATCAATCTTATTTTGAAAGCAGTGCTTAATTTTATCAAATTAGACATTTAAACTGATTTAAAACAATTAGGGAATTTAAGTTTCAAATAGTAAACTATTTTTTAGAAAAGGTTTCTATTTGTTTCTTACTATGGTAATATTTTAAAGTATTACTAGAATAATAGCTTAAAAAAGAAATATGAATTAAGCATGAAGGCAATAACTGATACTACCCAACTAAACTAGTAATTGTCTTAAATGAATTATTAATATAGAATGCTAAAATTTAAAGTATATAAGCAAATGATAATCGATTAATAATTAAGTTCGTTGAATATCTATAAATCATAAGGTCTAATCTTAATATTTACAATTAGATAGAAAATCATTATTGAATTTGTTACACAAGCCTAAAAAGTTATATAAAAAAATAAATGAATAATTATCATAATTAAAGCTTATTAATAAAACAAACTGAAAAAAATTAACTTAATTAAAGTTCTATTTAATATGATAAAGTATTATTTTAAAATAAAAAAGGTATTTAAAACAATATTTTTGTATAAAAAAAATGTTTAGCAAAACATAACATTTTTTTAAGAATATAATTTTTTAAAAAAAATGAATTTGAAATAAGGCTTACTTTAATTACTAGCGAGTCCTACAAAAGAATTAAAGCAACTATCACTAAAGTTTTATACAAAAACTTAGTCAATTCCCAATAATAAAATTGCTATTTATACTCTCCAATTAAAAAGAAATATAGATTCATTTTAGTTTTTAATGTTTTTTTTATTATAACCTACCTCATTTTGAACAGAAAAAAAAGAGGAATAACAAAAGAGATGAGAATTAAAGCTGGTAATATAAATACTACGATGTATTTGAAGTGTTCGTTATAATTCCAACACATTATATTTAAATCTATGAAAGAATATATTTCATCTCCTATTCTTCTACAATCAATGGATTTTGTTAACAGTAGAACAAACGATGTGTAGTAATAGTTATATATAAATATCAAGGCAGTCATGTTATATCTTTGGTTTATTTTTTCTTTTTTTATTAGATGTCTTATCAAATTGTAAATTTTATACATAATAATTGTGTATAGAGGAAGAGAAAAAGACAACAAAACCTTTTAAAACCATAGAGGTGCAAAATTTTATAGGTTTTTTGGCAAGAAACAAGTTATAGAATTAACATATATCTCTATTGGATTTCCAGCTGATAAAGTAACGTAGCTTATAGGGACTATTCTTTGAAACTATACCCCAATAATTGATACAATTTATAAATGATCTATCATTATCTTAGAGTAAGATTAGGAATTATCACTCCTCGCTATTTATAATAATTTATAAAATAAATATTATATTTTTCAAATACTTTACCTGATTTACTAAAATAAATTAGATCTAAAAGCTTTAAGTAGTGACAAAGTAGTTACTTTTCTATTTAAATGATTATTTTCTTAATACTATAATTTATGTAAATTGAAATTATTCCAAAACAAATTAGAGAATTTAATAAAAATATAAATAAATTCTGATTGCACTTCATACAATTATTCTTTTAGAAAGTATTAAAGTATTAATAACCCCAAATAGAACCATCTTCGTCACACTGCTCGCATAGTGGTCCCACATATCCTTATTTGCAACCAAACTATTTTAATAATTTGTTTAATATTTAAACAATCTAAATATATCTAAAATACTTTTAATTTTAGATTTAAAGAAATTTACTTTTGAGTTTGGATCCTAAGGTTAACAAGCATCTATTCCCTAATCGCACATTACAATAATATCTGTTAAATTATTTTTTCTCCAGTAGCCTTTTTTTAGATATATAGAAGAGCCTTAACATTTTATTGCAGAATAAGGACAAATCTAACATAACTAATCTTAAAGAGAGAGAGAATATTTTCCCTCTGAGCATTGTTCACAAACTTAGACTTCGAACTAACTTTTCTATATTTCTCCTAATAAACAGCTTCTAAAATAAATTTTGAAGATTACTTATTAATCGCCTGGTATAATGACATTATTTCCATTTATGTCATATAACGGAAGTCTAGATTATGTAGATAAAATAAAGGAATCTGATTTGTTAAAAAAGTATGCAAGGTTTAAATTGAAATTAAAGCCCGTTTAGTCTTACTACTATGAGTACTTACTACCAAGTATTTGTATCTTTGTTTCATTAGTCTGGACAACAATTTGTACAAAAGATAAAAAAGAGAGGATATCACTTGAGAATTAGATGTTTTTTGGTATTTAAAAGGGATTACCTTCTTCATCTAAAATATAAATGTTTTTTAAATCTAACAAAGATCCACTTTGGAATTAATCAATTAAAACAATTTGTTAAGTTTCTTGACTAAAATAAAGATAATCATAACTAGCTACCATCTTACTTACATCTATTTTCCTTAGCACTGAACCTATATTATTTCCATATAAATAAGCTATGTTATTACTAATATTATTATTGAAATTTGTATAATTTTTATAAAGAAAAATTGTTGGTATTAAAGTTTAATAGTACAAAGCACCTCCAATTACTGCTTTATTGTTAGTCATTTAAACATCTTATAACAATAAATCTACTTAATTGATAGCTATTGCTCCTCCTCTTTCTTTTAATGCACTATTTGAAACGAAGCTTGTTTTAGTAATATTAAGCAAACCATTGCTATTTGAATTGTAATAGCTAATAGCACCTCCATTACCATCAGTTGATTAATTCAATTCAAATGTGCAATTTAGAAGTTGGAATTATTGTATCTCATATATTTGAATAACTCCACCATTTTAGAATGATTTATTTTTAATGAAAACAGAATCTTTAATTACCAGTTTTAATAGATAATCAAATAAGAATATGCTTTGCATAGGGGATTTGTTGTCAGAAAGATATAATTATTCCATATAAACAATTTAGCTTTACTAATTCAAATTTATCACAGATAAAAAATTATTTGAGACACAAATTTAAATTTTTAGATCTCTAATAGTAATTTATCCTTGCTGTTGTATGTTAATAACTGATTAACCCTTTGGTGATTAATCTGTTGATAGTATGCTTTTAAACGATGCTTTGTATAATTCCAATCCTCCTATTTAAAGATTGATTAGATAATGAGACTAATTTAAGATGATTGAATTAAAAATAGAGTTTTACAAGGTAACATAATTAGCAACAATATTCAAGCTGATATCTAATGATTAATAGATGTTTATATCTTCTATCAATAAAGTTAAGCAAGTATAAATAACTTGCTTTTAAAGATTTTTAATATCAAATATCAAACTTCTTTCGACTTAACTGACCGTAGTATTAGTTATTTTTATATAAGAACACCCATTTAAAGAAAAAATATCTTAGTTTACTACTTCATTGACATTTATTTAGTAAATATTTATATAAGTTGACTGCTCAATCTAAAATAAGAAATTTTATAAATCTCTTGTAATATTCAAAATAGTGACATTCTATATGTAGAGAGCGTTCACTTGAGAAATAGTGAAAAGAGAAACCTAGTTTGGAATGTTTATTGTTGGGTTGATAATCTAAGAATTTATTAGATAAAATTCACTAATATTTGAAATGATAAAGCCAAAATCAGAATTTATAAAAGTTGTGTTTGTAAATATTAATTTTTATGTATCTATTACACTTATCAAGGAAGTTGTATTGCTTTACAAATCAAATTTGCAGTTTTCAAATATTATTTTATTAAAATTATTTAAATGAATATTTCCTTTTAAATCAACAAAATTAACATCTTTGAAAATTAACTCGTCCAAATTTACATTTATAATAAAATTACCCATATTTTATAAAGCCAGAGAGACATTACTGAATAATACAGAATTTATATTTCTATCGTTGAAAACCTATTAATTAGACCAAATTAAAGTATTTTTTTCCTTTGACTATGAAACAAGTCTAACTTAAATTTAAGTAACCATATTTGGAAGCTTAATTGGCAATATTTCAAATTAATCACTCATTAATATTTCGATTACTTTCACTTATTAATTAGACATAATTGCACTATTTAGTAATGTATTTATTTAAAAGGGGAATTAGTAAATGTTGTTGCTTTAAGCTATATTACCAAAGCAAAAATTTTCTCTATACAATGGAATTGTTAATTTTACTATATCAAGCAATGAAACTCCTATTATTTCTACATAGCTGTTATGATTTTAGTCAAATAATATTGCAAAGTTTTGAATAGAAAGGAAAAATATCTCTTAGTTAAATATAACTTAAAAAAAGCTTCGGGTATTATTTTAGTATTAAATTAATGTTAGCTAGTTAGATTATACTATTATAAATGTTTAATTGTAATTAAGGTCTTAAATTTTTTTGATATTTTTAAAATAAGAGTTCAAAGAATATTCTTTAATTGAATTTAGATTGTAAGCATTATAAATTAATACAGAGTTTGGGCAGATTGAATAAATGAATTTTTAATCTATCTAAATAATAGGATGATTTAAACAAGGATTAGTTATTTCTCCTAGCTTCTATAGAGCATAGTTAAATATATAAGTTTTAGTTGAATTAGTTGCTGCATAAATACTATTTCTTTAATGATCTATATGGTAGTAAACAACATACGAATTTTAAAAATCAAATGTAGCATTAATTAATTTCATTTAAACAATATCAAAAGTGTACAGCTTATTCCCACATATTAGCAAAATGAGATTAGTATTATCTATTTCGTTTTTGTTATTTTATTTATAATTAAAAAAATATGTTTAATATTCTACATAGCTATTGAGTTTATTTATTTCATAAATAACATCTGAAAGTATATTATATTGAATCTTTATCTCCTAATTGTTGATATTTATTCTCATTATATCGTAATCAGAAAATAGTATAATATAATTTTAAAGAATAATTCCATCTTTAATATTCTCAGGGATGCTTATAAATTAATTTATTTGTTAGGACTAATAAATATCCAATACAAAGATATTATAATTTTATGTATCTAATAAATAAAGCTATTTTTAAAAGAAATCTATGAAATACTCAGATATTGTAAAATTTATATTTTATTAGAATATCTATTAAATCTTGTACGCATTTGTGTCAATGTTTCCAATAAATAATGATTCTTAATTGACAAAAACAAATGTATTATTTTGCAATTACGTTAACTCTCCTAGTTTAAAGATTTCAATTGATAAAGGATCAAATAAATACATATCTTTAATTTAATTGACTTAAAATAAGGATAAATGCAAGCTCTCAAAATTATATACTAGAATTAAGCTATTTTCAAAAGATAGGTACTCGACCTCTCTTAATTAATATATGTTCTCCTCATCTTAGTATAATATCTCTTGTAAATCATACATATAAAAGGAGTTATCGTTTGTTTATAGAAAAAGTAAGTTTAAATAAATATCAAGGGTAATAAACTAAATAGAGCTTGTTATTTCTAATACTATCGATTCAATAAACACTAGATTAGGATATTAATAAGTATGGATGAATGTTTGAGAAGCCAAAAATATAATTTTTTTATTACTTTCAAATAAAATCTATTAATAATTTTTATACATAACATCTTTTGTAATTGAGTTACTTTAATTTTTATTATAGAAATAGATTTCAATTTACGGCTTAGAATTTAAAATGATTAGAGATGAGTCTTAGTCATTAAAAACATAAGTTTAATTATTGAATTTATAGTTATCTAAGTATGATTAAAGAGCAATACCATTAATAGCATCAAAGGAAGAGATAGAATATTAGTTTACATCAATTACAATCAATATTTTTTGTAATAGATCCAAATGAAAATAAGTTGTGTAAAGAGTAAATGTAAAAATACTTTAAACTAAAATATTATCACCAATTTAGATAAATTATCCAAACTAGCTAAAAGGATATACAATAACTTTAGCATTGATATCTATAATTGGATCGCATTATCTTGTGTTTAATTACGAATTATCCTAGATAAAAATAAAAAATTAAAATTAGTTTATTATTTTTTATTATTTAATTTTACAATTTAATAAGAGTATTCTTTTAAACTAGATAAATAGTAGAATCTTAAATAAGGTGAGTATATGTTAAGTAAATCGTTTTCGCATTATAACTTGAACTTCAATGGTCTTTTTAGACTTGTTGAAGACTTAATTAAACTCATTTCTATTTAGGATATTTTATTACTTTAAACCTATTAATTTTTAAGAAATATTTAATTTTAATTAAAAACCTATTAATTTTTAAGAAATATTTCATTTTAATTTAAAACTTTATTAATTTTAAAAATAAAAAAATTATTGGTCATTTCTATAAATAAAATTAAATTATAAATTTCTCTTTAATAAGTAAGCCTAAATTATCTTTTAAATTTAAAAAAATATTTTTTATTTTATTTTATTATGATAAAATTTATTTAAACAATATATCCTCAGATAAATATTTACCTAATATACGTAGATCTAGTTTGCTTAAGTAGAAAAAACCATTAATGACAGAGTTGGGCAAAACTTAACTACAGAAATTACAAATTTACCTAAATTAATTGCAGTTTAATTTACTCTAAGATTAATTAAGTAAAACCCACTAGATGTTGTGTAAGCATAAATTTTGTTAATAGGATCTGAATAAAATTTCTAGATTGTTTCATTAGTTTGTGTGTTTATAGTTTGAAATTGATTATTTAAAAAATCATATTACAATAAATTATTATTCGGTTATAGTTATACTAAGTAGTAATTGTGAGATTAAGTATAAAATTAATATTAGTTGTTTTAATCAACGATTAGCATAGCCTGATGTGCATTCTAAATATTTTAAGCTAGAGAGTAATTTATACTATCAGGATAAATCCATAAACTTGAGCTAACTCCTAAAGTTTTAATGACTTACATGGGAAGTATACTATAATTGTTTCTTAAACCATTTTAAAATTATTTTACTATCTAGAAGTGTTCTATATCAATTAAAAGTGGATTTATAATAACATACTTTGGATTATTTTATATTCCATAAACACTAAAGGTAGAAAATTGTATACTATTATCAAAATAGGTAATTTAATCATTCGATAAATCTAAGTGGTAAATAACTTTATTCAAAATGAAAATAATTTTGTAAAATTCTGAATGATAAAACTTTCCTGAATATGCATAATTAAATGGTAATGTAACGTGTCTGATTAGCGTTAAGTCTGATTTATACACTTCATAGTAATAATCATAAAAGCACACGAGTTATTAAAATTCTTGTATAGCTAAAATACTTAAATTTTAATTACTAATAGCTATTTTATTACTATTAGGAATAATTTACATAGTTGAAATTTAAAGGGCTATTAAATATTATTGATCAACTTGTAAATATATTGTATTATTCAAATTTAAAAATAAAAAGAATTCAGTATTACTATCTTATTAAAAATGAATGCTCCTATACTCAAAGTTGAGATTTATTTTATTTTGTTATGGACCATTAACAGAAATCATGAATAAATCAGTGCTATTAGCAATAATGAAGATAAAGTCCTCTATTACATATTAAATGATCTAAGAGTTATTAAATTGATAGAAATTTAATATTTGATTTTGATTGTAGTCATAAAGGACAACTAAGTCAATATAGAAAAGAGCAACCATTTGCTATTTTGGTAAAAAAGCACTATTTTCTAAGTAAGTGGTTTAATTTGTAGTATAATTATTCAAAACATTATTATTTGTTTTATTGTATAAATAGTTATAAGTGATATTTTAATTAGGCTCTGTTTAAATAAGAAACAAGCCAAATTCATTTAATTAATAAAACTAATATAGATCGAATAACTTAACTTTAATCTGTTTTTTGAACTATTTAATTTTAAATTTTCTATTATTACTGATAGAAATCTATAAGTTAAGTGAATAATTATACTACATTTAATCTGCTAAAACTAATTATTCTTAATTTTTAATTAATTTAAATAGAGATATAACATAAAAATTATTGAGGTACTTTTCTTAAAGAACATAAGAATACTCTTCTTAATTTAAGCTATTAAGCCTAATTACTTCTTTGTAAAGCGATCTTGACTTCGATGATTCAATATAAATACTGAATTCAAATATCTCTTTAGAACTAATTAGGAATGTTATGTATCCAACAGGTTTGTATCTTAAATAATATTAAGGATATTGAGAAAGCTAGCTTTATTCAGTAATTTCACTCATTTTAATCAAAGTAAACTTATCTTGACTTAACTAAGCAAACACATAATCATAATTTTAAATTTTGATGATATCATATTTGTAATTTGTGTAATATTATTAAACCTAAAATACATTTATTTAAGTATATTAGAAAGGATTAGATGTATAATTATATATGTAGATTAATACAAAACCTGTATTTATTTCTGTTATAACTACTCTTTTACTCTATTCACTAATACTAAATTTCATAAAAGTATGATTAAATTTTTTTTTAAAGATTACATTAATTTAGGTAAGATCTTAGCTTAACTAGTAAACAATTAAGTAATTTAAAGTAGTAGTTTAAAACACTAATTATTATTCATCTAAGATAGAAATTTATTGCATTGGACTAGCATCATCGATTATCAAGCTATCGTCTAGCTAATAAATTGGTTTGAAATCAAAATTCTCCTAAAGCTAAAATAGTTAAAACTAAAAAATAATTAATTTATTTATTTATTTAGAAATATTAGTCCATATTAAATTTTGTAAATTTAATGCGTGTAAAAAAAATTTTAGTTTAGAGGTTATAATTGATTAAATGATTAAATTTTTTAAATAGTTATACAATAACCTCTGATCGATCAAATAGTAGCTTTTAAATTTTTAATGTGGCTTAATAAAAAATAAAAATTTTTAATATAAAAATACAAAAAGACCCATAGATAGACTAGGGTTTATTGTTTATAAACCAAATAAAAAAATTAATAAAATTACTCCATTATCAAGTAGATCAATTAGCATGAGCACTTTATGAGAATAATTTACAATAAACATAAAATTAAACTAATTGATAGATGTCAAAACAAATTTAAGGCTTATCATATCAAAAGATATTATTTAATTTGCGTTTGAATAGAAGACTATTGTATTGAATTCTAATAAAATAATAACAGGTGCTAAATTTATCAATTAACTAGAGTTTTAGTAATAGAATTGTATTTTTTGTGAGGTAAAATTATAAAATATTATTTCTGACTGTGAAAAGCACATTCCTAAATCCTAAATAACCGAATCAGGCATAAAAGTATACAAACGGTTGTAATTTTATTCACCATCTCTTAATAGAGATATAAAAAATAATTTTTCAAGGTTTTCATTTAAAATAGTAAATTGGCAATTAAGATGTGATAACACAAATATATTAGTATTTTTTATGTAATAGGAATCTATTATTTCATTTTATAACTTTAAGCCTGATAGATTTTCATCCAAAACTGTGCAATAGCTTAGAGGCTGACACAAATTTAATTAAGGATCTTAATATTGTTAACCTTCACAATATAATTAGCATTTTTCGCTTTCAGTGTTATAGTATTCATTTTATTTACATAAATTACTCTCTAAAATGCACTGTCCATTTTATAGATTGAAATTAGGTAGGCATATTTTGCAATTCGTGGCATCTTAGCACTTTTAGCAACCATAAATTTTACACTCTTAGCATTAATTTTAAGAGTTTATGAATTGATTGTTTTCACATTCGCTAATGCATTTTTCATTTGCTTAATCTAAGTATAATTCAGGTTTACAAGTTTAACAATTATTTGCAATCGGAGTAGAACAATTTAAACATGAGCTATCACAATAAATACATTGCTAAGTAATAAAATCATAAACCTAATTCTAATATTTGCAAATCTGAGAGCTGGCTTAATCTTAAAGTAACCTTTAGAAATCTTGTGATTATGTTTTAGCTTGAATATTTTACCATATTGAGAAGAATATTATTGAAAATATATTGATCTGCTTAAAAATTCTTTTCATGTACTTTGTTTGCTTAATTAGTTTTAATTTTCAAATGGTAAACTTATATTGATAGTAAAAAAGCATTATATTACTTTATTAAAATATATATTTACTTAAATTTTGATGAAAATCAAAAATCAAATTAAACGAGCATGCATTTTATTAAAAAAGACAACATTTTCTTCTAACAGTGCAGACCTAGTAGAAATAACCACATTTAATTTTTGTATTTTTTATATTACAAAGCAAATTAATGAACAAACACAAATAAATTCAATCTCCAACTTTATAAATAATTGACTTTTTTCTACTTGCTTTACAATTTTATTAATTTATTTTTTTTTAATTTAAAAAAAAATTATTTTAAGAAAAAAAAAAATATTATTTATATATTGTGCCCTAAGAAAAATTTAATGGCCATAAAAATTGTTTATAAATTTTTTAGCACCAAAAAATCATTCTGAATAATGTATATATATTCCATAGTAGGATAGTAAACAATAGCATTTACAATGGTAATTATTATTAATTTGTTTTGTCAATTCTTTAAAGGTTTGTTTAAGAGGGTTTTGGGGCAGAATTTATTGTAAATATGATAAAAACTAAGCGCCCTTTTAAATAAAATGAACAAAGATTTATTCTGTATATAGTATGTAGTATTAGGATACATGCAAGCAAGGATTGATTATATCAGAATTAGATATTACTATAAATTAGTTAATAAAGATATTAAATAATATTTGATAATAAATATCAATATTAAAGCACATTATTAATATTTTTACCTTCATAAAAAATGTTGGAACATTTACTTGAAAGCGCTTTAATAAAACTTTATCAAGGGAATTTTACTGATTCTAAGCAAATAGTTTAAGCAATTTCGGATATTTTATTAGATGAAACTTTGGATGATTCATAAATATGTATAAATAAATGTTTTTCTTAAATTTTATATTAATTGTCAAATTGATTATAATACTAACACAATTAAACTATCTGAATTATAGTCAAAATGTTCAATATGTAAATGTTGTTGTTTTATAAATTAAAAAAGCTCTTTGCAACTCTAAGATATTCAACAGTGATCTCAACTTATTCACCTATTTGGAGAATAACAGGACATATAAAGATAATTTGTAGGCTTAAATTAGAAAAGGATTATTCAGAACAATAGCAGCTTATATTAAGTTAAGAAAACTCAAAGTTTTTGAGTACATAGAGCTAATATGTGTAAAAATTCACACTATCTTTTAATTATTTAAATGTTTATTGTTTTTGAATCTAAAATTTGTAGAAAAACTGCATGTCTTTGTTTAAGAAAGAGGAGTCTAATTAGGCTAAGGAGACATCACTTAGCCCTATTATAAAAGTCATTAAATGTATAGACAACTCAGAGCTTCTAGAAAAAATAATTGATCCTAAAAATACCATTTCAGCTTTACTTAATGAAATAAAATTTTGCAAACCAACACAAAAAGTGAAAGGGTCAATATGGAATTTGATAGGAATCATTTTTTAATTCGTAAAGATACATAAATATAAAATAATAAATAGAATCAGATTTTATTATTAATTAAATAAAGTTTACTGATCAACTTGAGGACGATCTAAAAGCAGAAATACAAACTGTTTGTTTTAAAGAACTTTAAGTTCAAATGGCAAGTTAAAAACCTGAAGTCTCCTATGTTTCTGGCATGTTTAAATCATTTAGATACTCATTAAAAGAAATCCATTTGAGCAACAAGGAGTTGGAAGATCTATATAAGATGATTAAAATTGGCATAACAGAGATAAAAGATGTGAAAACATATTCTGTGATTAATAGTAAAGCATAATTGACTGAAATATTTAAAATTTATTTTTATAAATTTTTCAATTTAGATGCTTTGAAAGTTTTGACTGCATATGCACACATTTTTAAGGTTCAGATATTAGATGATTCGAAAGAAATTATTGACAAAGTTTTGGGCTTAATTAGTCATAATAATAGAGACGTTAAAGAGAATGCATCTGACTGCCTAGAGTCATTAATGGCCCTTCTTGCAACTGAGCTTGACTCCAGTTATAAAAACCATGAGCTTTCATTCAATTATATTATTTAGAAGATGAGCTTTTTAATAAATTAAGAAAGACAATAAATTTATACTGCTTCAATAACAGTCATCATAAAGTCTATTGGTATTTTTTCTAAAGCTATTGCAAAGCATTTAGGTTAAGAACAGCTCTAGTTATTTTTTAAGCAGATGATTAGTCTTTCTGAAATTAGATTGTTAAAGGTAATGATTTTATTTTCTTTAGCTAAGATTATTAATTAATCAATTATATTCATAGCACATAGAAAAAGATGGAGTTAATAGTGTTGTTGATTTTTAACCAGTTGAAGACGAGACTATGAAAAAAGGAACATCCTTTAAGACTATATTATATAGATAGAAATAAGTTATCTCTTTTATTACATCATTTGCAAATATCATATCACAATTAGAAAAATTATATGAAGACGAGTCTTAGAGTCTTTTGAGATTGTGCATGGTTGGATTTAAGCAATATAACTCTTTCTATGAAAAGTATAAGGAACCTCTTAATGAGGGGATAGTTTAACTTATGAGAGAAATGAAAAAGCATTCATCTATTTACATTATCTGGCTCGAAAACTTAGTTTAAAATGGGCTTGTTTAGAGCATAAAGTTACCTAACAATTCTTTCTTGTCTATGCAAGAATATTATGAAACATTAAAAAGCTGTAGCTAGTTTTGGAAGAGTCTCTTTAACTGCTAGTTATGGACTGATGAGACACTGCATCATTTCTCTGCTCAGTTCTTTTAGTATATCATCCAGCTTCTTGAAAACACAGATCTAAGCTACAAAGTTGTTTACACTTAACAAATTGAAGAAGATGAAATAAAAGACAAAAACTAAATGGAAATAGAATAAGACAAAGAGAGCAAGATCTAAGATATAATAAGTAGGATTTATATTTTTATTGTGAGTAATTTAAAATAAGTATAATTTATTTATAGGGGAAATTTAATAAGTTTAATATGTCGCAAATAACGAAGTAGATTTGTAATTTTTCTATAGAGTCACACTACTTTTTGATTCAGTTCTACCTTCTATTAAACCTGCACTATTTTCAAATTATATTTATCAGCTCTACAAATCAATCATCCTCAAACTTAGAAAGCTGCCTAGATCTATTGTATTACTGAAACTTCTCAGGTGTTTAAATGAGTATATCGAAAAAAACAATATATTAAAAGGTCTTAAAAAATACATTAAGAAGGATATTACTAGCCAAATAAAGATATTTTTCTCAGAATTATATAAGGTAAAATAAATAATTCAATAGCATATTTAAAATTTTATTTAGAATTTAGGAAAATACTAAGACGAATTGCTTATTGATTGCTTAAAAACTATGCTCAGTATCCCATTTGAAGTACTCTTAATTGATAATTACTCATTCTTTAGGAAAAATTTAATTGTAGCTTTGAAAAAAGGCTTCGAATTAGGAGTTTAAAATGTTTCTATGGGTAAAAAATTCACATTAATCAAAATATTTTTTATAAATCCATAAAAATAAATAACAATAGGATTTGCAGCTATTGAATGCTTACAAAAAATTATAAAAAGAAGCAAAAACAGGGTAGTTTTTAAGTACTTAAAACTTGTTATTCCTTATCTTTCTGAGTATTTATCAATAACCAAAGGAGAGCTTGAAGAAATAACTTCTGATATGAAATATAAGGTTCAAAGTAATAACTAATAAAGAGATATCTTTAATTTAACAGTCAGTGAACTTGGATAAAAGAAGAAAGATCTAATTGAAAGGGTAACAAACCTACTTGGAGATATAGGAGGAGAATCTCATCTAATAGTTCTTAGTGAGAAAGGATTTTAAGGCAATATAGAGAGGTAGCTCTTAAGTGAGTTTGAAAATTTGCAAATTTCAAAGAAGGGTGTTTCTCTAATCAGTTGGGATTATGAAGCAAAAGTCCTCTTCCCTCTTCCATTGCTAGCAAAAAAAATAGATATTAATCTAACTAAACTTCTCCCTCGTATGGTAGAACTGACTCTTAATCCTGATGATAAAATTAAGGTTTATGCATGTGAAGCTATTCATGCAATTACTATCTATATGATAGGAACATAAGCATCATCAATTTGTATAGAAAATTCTTCAAATAAGTTAGCTTTATTAAATAAATTTTTTAATTAGAAGGAGGATAAAAGAAGAGAGGTAAAGATATGGAAAATTTAATCAAGTCAAAAGAAGAGTTCTCAAAAATATATTCTAAACTGTTCCCTACAATCTTTTCTATTGGTAGTAACTCAAGCCACCCAAGTTGCTAGTAAAAAATAATATTAGTTGTTTAAAATTAAAATATTTATTAAAAAATACAAATAGGTTAATGAATTAATTAATACTCTAAATTTCACGTTGGTTTGCTAACAGTAAGTAACTAGAATCACCTGAGGTTGCAGAGCTGTTAGACAATATTATGAATTTCATCTCTTCAAAGGATAACAATAACCTAAGAGAACTGGCTGCAAACTGCTTGGGGTAATTCATTAAATGGACCCTTAAGCAAAATACTGAATAAGAAATCAAGGTTAATCACAGCAATATTAAGTCAGCTTTAAGAAGAATTATTTCATTTTCAGGTATTTCACTTAAAAATTTTTTGCTTTAATTGAATTGAAATTTTAATATTCTGTTTATACTTTATTAATCAATTTCATTTACTTAAAATGATTACAACTTATTAACAAAAATATAAAAAATGAAACCTAAAAGGTTTTCATGCTCAACATTACTATTGCAAATAGATTTTAATAATGAATTATTTTTTACAAATTAAATAGAAAGAAAATAAATTATTTTATTTCTTGGCTTGAATTATTTTTAAAATAGATTTAATTGATAAAATTTTATTTCTGTTTTATTTAACTCCTAAAAAAATCAAAGCACCTAAATTAAAACACTAACAAGAATTATAAACTTTTGAAGTCCAATTTATATATTTATTTTATTTAAATTATTATTTTATGATAAGGATAACCTGACCTTTCTAAGAGATTTGGGGCTTTGCTTGCTCTTAAAGAAGTTGTAAATAATATTAAAAATGAATAATTTTTAGTAGATAAATTTATAATGGAGACAATATAAACTTCTATGAGAATTGTTTAAAAGACTGGAGTGAGTAGCGAAGTTGAAGATAATTTCAACATTTTGATTAAATTATAGACAAATATCATCTAAAAGAATTATAAAACTCTAAAGTCTATGAATGAAAATAGGAGTGGATAATTTAAAGGATTAAGTTCCCTTCTTAATTGGCTATATAGCTATGGATTCTTTAACTCTTCTTACTTAGTAAGGAAAAGTTCTTTTGAGCTTTGGCAATCTATACTTAATAGAGATGATTCTGATTTAAGCTGTAAAAAATTTTTAACTTAAAGGAAACAAGAAGATAAATTATTTGGAGATTCAATCAAAGAATTAAAATTAACTATAAACTCTTAATCCTATTTCAGAGAAATTAATGTGCTGTTATCTCAGTTAGATGCAGTGTAAATATTATTTTTTTAAATTTAAATTGATTCTAATAATTAATTTTGAACTCTTGGAAAAAAAAATTTAATTATTTTAAAAAGAACTTTCATTGTCAAAAATAACTTCTTCAATATACAAGAAGAGCTGCTAAAATATGAGGATATTATAGGTGCTTTTTTTACAAACATAGAAAATTTCTTTAATTCTTTATTTAAGATTTAAGAATAATATTTAAAATCTGATGGATTATTGATGGAAATTTTACTTGATGATGCTGTTGATATTGACATTTAAGAAAATTAATATTAAGCTGTTATTAATTTGTTTATTAAGATTTGCGAATTTATGTCTCTATTATCTAATGACATACTTAATTTTGCTACCTTTTTAGATGTACTTTTAAATATTACCCTTGAAAATAAATACTCTATATTCTTGTAGATGCTCCTCAAGCCTAAGTATTTTAATATATTCTTAATTCATTTTTACTTGATAAATTTTAAATAAAAATTAGTCATTTAATTAGAGGCATGAATATAGATATCTTTTTGACAAAGAGTGAACTTTATTTTGAAAAAATAACTCCTGTTATCAAGGCACTCAAGGAGATTACTCCAGAAGGAGTTGACTTCTTTTAAGATTATGTTTTGAAAACCTTAGAAGATATTTTTAAAGGGAATAAATCTTAGTCGTTTGAAGAAATCATTTCCGATGAGCAAAAGCTTAAGGAAAATGAACTAAAAATATTTCTTGAGGGCATAAAATTGATTTTCAAAATATGCTAGTAATCGAATGGCTATCCAGTTAGATATATTGAGAAGGCTATTTCAGGAATTTTAAGTTGGGTTAAGTCATCTGAAGAAACAATTCTAAATAAGCAAGATTCTTTGTTTAGAGGTAATATTAGAAAAAATGTAGTTATTTGGGATGATTAACTTTTATTATAATTATTAAAACAGAAAGTAGGACTCAATAAATATTTTAGTTCGCCCTTGATATAAGCAGTCAATCTACAAATGAATTTATATTGTAAATAATTAGCTAATAAAGTTAATTCTTCTAAAAATATGAGAATTAGTTGCTTACATATGTTAAAAGCAAGTGGAACCTTATAGGTTAAAAGTACTTGATGCTTGCTAAAGACAATATTTCCTTATTAAAGCTTACAATACCTCTTTTATAGAGCATTATTTAATCCTACAATAGAAAGGAAAAAGAGGAGAGTATGCTTATTCTGATAAAAAATTTACCAAATATCAATATAGAAAGAAAAGAAGATACCTTTTTGGAAATCGAGTTAAAGCTAAACTGGTTAATTATGTCTTCTATTGAAGGTTTAGTGATTGAAAAAAACTATTCAGATTATGTTGAAAAATTAATTGAAGTCTCACTTAAAATTGAAAAGAGTTTATTCATTCATGAGCAAGGATTCAACTTACTTGGATTTTATTTGAAATGCATAAACAATGCAGATTTCTTTGTCAAAAGAGGTTTAAGAGATAAAGTGAATTCAGTTCGTTCAAAATACTTTCCGATGAAAGTAAAAGAATTAAAAAGAGAATCTAAGCAAGAAATAGACTTTAAATCTATCTTAGCTTGCATGATTAACATGATTAAATTAGCAGGGTAGATTGAGTTGCTTGAAATACTTTTCCCAGTTATCCGTGAAAGCTTGGAAGAGCCTTATCATACTAAAATAATAACATTTATTCAGTAATTTATCAAAGAAAATTTTATGACACAGTCAGTTGATAAATAACTCTATTTCATGGAATGGGCTTTAGACCAATACAAGGATAAAGTAATTATATGGCTTTTTATTTTTTTAAAATTATTTATTTAATAATCTAGGATTTAGACAGAAGTTTGTTCGATTGCATCAGATATGAAATAATTTAAAAGGTATTACTTCACCTTATTGAAAATGCAAAAGAGGAAGCTAATGTCAAATTTATGGTTAAGAACACACCTTACCTTGAGAAACTATTTTACAACACAGATTTTATGGTAAATTTTAAATAATTTATTTACAAAACTTTTATTAATTATATTCAATTGGATATGCTTATTTAGCTTAGTTCATACTTAGTTAATAGTTGTTTATGCAAAATAAAATTTTTAATGACTTATTCTTTATTTAAGATTTTAAAAAAACTCAATTTAAATAATTAGAAATAAGAAAATATGAAAGAAGTTTTGAGGTGGGTGCAAGAGCTTATCCAAGTTTTTAATATATTTGAAAGCTTGTATAAGGCTTTGAGCTTAGAGAAAATAAAGGATGATGTGCATAAATAATTATATCCAGATTCTACATAAGGGAATGAGTTGACTAAGAGTTTGATTAAAATTGCTTTTGAGTATAGAAAGAAAGGATTTGAGAGAGCAGATGATATAAGGAACAATGTTTAAAATAATCCTGATCTTATTGGTATTGATAGCCATTCAATACTTAGATTGTTCTCTTGCTCTGTTTATAACTGTTTATCCTAAATTATCACAAAGACTCAAAACAAAGAAAACATCTTGAATTAATTCTTATTTTAATAAAAGAATGATCATCTTTGGGATCTTTTAATTGATAGCACTTAAAAAGAGTTTAATTTTGAAATTGAAACTAATTTCGAAGAGAGATCGTATGCTCGTACAAGAAATATCTTTTCAAGGATTCCAAGATTCGATACAAAAGAAATTCTATGCAAAAAATATTTAAATGAAACAGTGCTCTGTACATTTAACAAGACTTCTGCTTCATAAGCATTTTTACCGTCTTTTGCTAATGATTTGATTAGTAAAAATCATTAATAAGATATCTATGATGATGAAGAAGATGAGAGCGAAAATATTATTTAAGAAACAAAAAAATATATGCAGCAACAATAAAATTAATTTTTTGGTGATTAAACTGGAGAAAATTTGGAAATGGACTTAATTAATAGAGTAAAAAATTTGCTTATTTATGCCATATTATAAAATTTTTATTTAATTAAAGCATCCTTGCATGCCTACTGTTCTTACTAATATAGATAAAATGGTCTAATAATTCCCTCCTACTGAAGCTATGCCTTAATGGATGACTAACTTGTTAGAAGAAGTAAAGAAAGATAGTTGCAGTTTAGGTCAAAAAATATTTATAATTAAAATTGTTTTGAACAAGCCATTACTATTTGAGAAGTACTCACAATAGTGGTTTGATGTATTAGTAGATTATGCAAAATTAAATGATAATGGCTCAAAGTTCTTCCACTACTTTTTAAGAGACGTGACAACTACATTGATTGATTGGTGTTCTAAAAAGCCTAATTTAGTCAATAGGAGGATATCTTCAGATAAAAAGTAGAATTTATGTTAGGTTATAAACAAAATATGCAGAGTACATTATTTACTTTTAGAAAATATTTAGGATTTATATTACTTAAAATATAGGTATTAGCCCACAAAGAAAAAGAGATTTTCAAATAAAATATTTAAATACTAAAGAATTTATTGGATTTATGGAAAGAATGTATTTATGTAGAAGAAAATTAGTTAACTAAGATGCTGTTGCTTGAAGATAAAGAGGACAAAGAAAAATCATAGCTATGGAATCTAAATTCTATTTTAATTTTAGATGCCTGTATATAATTAAAAATTCCTATACTTCCAAACTATGAAGCTTTTTCAAGAGCATAAACAGTGGAAGAAAGGTTTGCTTTCTTCTTAAATATATCTGAGAAAGATAGACTTAAGAGACTTTTATCATTTTAATAACACTCCAAAAGATAATACTGTAAAGCTGCATCTGCTGGTAATAAGCTTTTTTTAATTTTATCTAAAATATTTTGGAATGAATAGAAACTTAATTATGAATTAATTCAAATATTTATTTAGTTTGCGGAGGACTTTTGGCTTTAATGCATGAGTATGGAGGTTAATTTGAAGGAAAGAGAAAGATTTATGAACAGGAAATAGTAAATAATTCTGTAAATATTATAAATAAGACAGATAAAACTAGCAAAGAAAGATTCCCTATTATAGTAGCATGCATCACTTAATATTACCCAGACTTTTTGAATAATATAAAAATTATAACGTACTGCTAAGACTATATTCATTAAAAAAGTAAAATGGACCGTGCTTATATTCTTTAATCAATTTTAATTTTCTTGAAAAAGAAATTAGACAAGAGAGAAAATGTAATTGCTTTTTTTAATGAATGTTTTTGTTTTACTGTTTTATTTTAATTTTAGATGAAAGAAGATATCCACAAAATTTGCACATCTTTTAGAGGAGTTGTTTAAAATGTTGCAGAAGACGAAAATGTTGAAAATCAAGAAAAATTTTTAAGTCTTTTTGTATTTTTGAGTAGTCCTCAAATTTTAAACTCATTCGATGATGCAACACAACTGATGAGAATCAGTATTTCCATCCTCAAGCAAAAGTATGAAAGGCACTATCAAGAAAAGTTTGCTACAGCCTATTACACAATAGTTTACAATTTATACGACTACCTAATAAACTAAGAGAGTGACTTGAAAGAAAAAAACCCTATGAACGAAAGTGAGGAAATGAATTAATTCAAGTCTTAGGTAAAATCATGTATCCTATGTGGTTTAACTAGTCAACACAATACAATCAGGTTTAATTTTTAAGTTTATTACCAAAATATTTAACTAAATTAAAAAAAAATAGAGAAAATACTTTCAAGTTCTTAGACAGAGAAACAAATGACTCAAAAACACCTTATGAAAGACTTTTATATCTTATTTAGGAAATCTACTAGCCTGAATAAGAAAGACTATGGTTATTGAGCGCTGTTCCTCTTATTATGTGCTTATCTAAGAGGACTTCAGACTATGACAAAAATCTTTTTGATGAACAACTTAGTAAATTAGCCTAATTCTATGATTGGGATTTTAGAGATTCTCATAACATGAGGTTATACAATTCAAGTTAACCCTTGACTCCTCTTTACACACTCTCTCAAGTAAATTATAAAGACTCACAAGGATATGCGATACCAGCTCCTCGCCGTATGTACAATATCACAGGAGTAAGTTAGATGCCTATCTGTAAGATTTTACAAAAATAAATATTTCAAATATTATTTAAAAATAAAAATTTTATTGAAAGTTTTATTCAATTTATTACAAATACATTAATAAATTAAGTTAATATGTCTTACATTAATTTATAATAAATATATGATGACTAACATCATTTAATTTTTACTTTAATTTAATAATTTTGTTTTATTTAACTTCTTAAATTAACAGAAGAAGGAGTTAGAGCCACAATTTATAGCCAATCTTAAGATAATAACTATGGTGAAATGATTATCCCTTCTTAAGATTAGGCAAGCTAAGTCAATTAAATGGAAGAAAAGAGATAAATATTTTAAGATTAAATCAAAAGAATACCTAATCCCTCTTAGCCAATTTCCTCTTCTTTTTCATCTTCGAATAGAAATCCTTTCACATTTAATTAAAGCTAGCTGTTTTTCGATAATAAAATGAGCAGTATCTCAGAGGAAAATGAAGATGAGGATGATGAAGAAGGAGAAGAAAAGAAAATTGATTTGTTCGGAACTGATATACAAAGAGAAAAGAAGAATAATAATCTCAGCAAATTCTTTGCATCTCACTTATTTGATTTTAGCTAAGTTAATAAAAATTCTACAAACAAAATCAGGTAAATATTAAATAAAGAAAAAATACTCAAATGAATAAATTATATATAGATATCAAGAATCAAAAGATGGAAAAACATTAACTAACACTGTTGACATAAAGAAGAGATAGCAACAACTATTTTTTGAAAACCAAAACAGAATGAGAAAATAATAGCTATAGACAATCAGAAAATATAAAATAGGTGAGTTACCAGATATTGGTATTCTTTACAAAGTAAAACAATTTATTTATTTATTTATTAAGCATATATTTATGTCTTTTGTTTTAAAAAACCCTTTACTTTTTCTATTAAAAAATTATAAATATTTTTAACTTATTTTAATTTATGATAATTTATTTTTTTATTAATTTAAAATTTTTTACAGGATATTATTGATCCTCTGATGGCTTTGAGTTTTATAGATGAAACTTTAGCTGGACAACTATTCTAATTGTTGTTGCATTCTATGTTTATGAAGGAAGAATCTGCAGATAGATAGTAAAAGCTAAAGGATATATTGTCTAACATTTTAGCTAAATCAATTGTTCATGATTTTAACTTCGTTTCAACTATTCATAAAACTATGATTATGCTAACTAAAGAAGGTGAGTTGTTTGACAGCAATATTATTAAATAAAGTGGTTTGCTTAGTCATAGTTACTACACATCTATTCTGCTATTGGAAGAAAGTCTTTTCTCTCTATTTCATAGGATAGATTAAAATGAATAAGGTGGAGATAAAGATGTACTGAAAAAAAGAAAAGAAATTCTTAAAAATAACTAGAAGAAAGCTTCTAGAGCAAGAGGAAGAAAGGAGATGTAAATAGGGGAAGATGAAGATTTAGATTAAAATGAAGAAGAATTAGAAGAAGAAAGACTTTTGTAAGAATCAAGAAAAAAATAATCTGATAAGAAAAAATTAGAAGTGAATTATTGGATGGACCTAATTGATATCTATTCCCATCTAAACGAAAAAGATTAAATAAAAGGTATTCTTAAAAAAACAGTTTCACAAGAAGGACAAAAAGACATGATCGTTGCACTTGATTTAAAGTTCTCTGGCTAAATACAAAATTCTTTAAAAATATTAAAAGAAATTATATCTAAAAACAAAGAAAATGAAAGATAAAACCAATTTAGAATGGCTATAGAAGATAACTTTAACAATCAGGTTAACTTAGATGGTAGAATTTAAGAGTATATTTAAAGTGAATATTAAGATACACTAGCTTTAATGGGTAAATAAACTTTTTTTAATTTATTTTTTTATTAAAAGTAATTTATTACAATAGGAAAATGGGATGATCTTGCAAATGAGCTTATTGAAATCAATAAAGATGTAAGAATTTTATATTAAAAAAGCAAAATTTGTTTTTTGAATTGAAAAGAATAACAAATGAAAATTATAATATTTTTTGCTTAAAATGAAAAAAAATAACAATTGATATAATATTTTTGAATGAGTTTAATTTCATTCTTTGTAAATATTAATTTATTTTTATTTTAGGTGCTTGAGTAACCAGAAAGAATAGGAGTAGAAAAAATGAAAATACTTATGCTTTCTCTAATGTAATCTGATTCAGCTGACGCGAGTAGATGGGAAGAATTGAAAGATTATGTAAAGCTTTGGATGAATACAGAATACGGTAAAAGCGTTTTAGAAGGTCCTCTCTCGTATGAAATGGCTCTTATAACAATTTTAGATGGAGATATTGATAGGACTAGATATTATCACAAATTGAGTTAAAACTAATTCTTGAGGGTTTGGAGTAACTTTGGTAGCTTTGCTACAGCTTCTAAACACGAATATCTTTCTAATATTTATAAGAACTATGAACTTAAAGAATATCTCCATCTTGATGGTAAAATAGAAGCAACTTATGAGGACTTTAGCAACTTATTCAAAAATTGGTAGAATAGAAAAGTAATTTTTTTAATAAAAAGAGAACAATTATTCTCACTTTTTCTAATTAAATTTTATAATTCATTGACCATATTTTTTAATTAATAAATAGCCTTCAAACACATATGATAATTAAATTTGCTGGGACTAAATTCTAAATAGCAGAGAAATATTTGCTTTAGCTCTATACTAAAAGTATAATTTAGAAGATTAATTTGTCAACAAGATAAGGTCTAATTGGTATATTCAGAATGTGAAAGGTATGCTGAAGAAAGGAATACATGGAGCTGCTGACAGAAAGATGAAGAAAGCAGCTGGTTACAGAAAAGTTATGAATGGTTTACCTGAGTTTAATTGGGACTATTACAAAATTACTTCAAAATTAAAACTAAAACAGTTGGAAGTAGATTTAAAAAATGATCAAATTCCAGAAAATCCGTTTGAGAAGTTCAGTAAACTCATAAAAATCTTTGAATTAGAAAAGGAGAAGTATATTCATTAACTAGATTAAGCTTAAATAGTCAAATTTGAACAGCTGAATATTTAAGTTAATGAAAAATTTATTGATGTTTATTAAGATTATACCCTTACTCAAGTTGTAATAAAAATTTCATTTTTAAGTTCAAGTTATTTTATTTTTTTATATAAAATTTAATAGGTTGAAGATATTTTCTTAGAAAAATACGCTGATGTGATTAATAACATTTATTGGGGATACAATAAACTATTTTAAAATGACATAATGAAAAAAGATATAGACATAGGAAGCTAGAGCTAATCACTTAGTTAACCTTTCGAAAATACTTTTTCTTTTAAAGGACCAGCATCTCTTCCCTAGATGGCTGGAAATAATAATTTTAATACCAGTGAATAGATTTTTGAAGAAGTCATTCCTATGAGGCTAAAAAGTTACAAAAGATTTGCTAATTTTTGTGAGCAACTTTTAAGAATTATTGAATCTGAGAGCAGAGATCACTTAAAAAGGACTTTGAAAGTTTAATATTAGGTAAATAATTTAAATTAATTTAATAATTTTATAAATTTTGGATTTAATAAATAAGCTAACTGTTGAGACTGTTGGTAGTTCTTTCTTGGAATACACTCTTAAGTGCTTTTCTTTAATGGGAGGAATCAACTAATTTGAGTAGAAATCAAATAAAATGTAGATGGAAGTAGAAACAGGAGAAAAAATATAAGAGAATCCTGAAAAGAGCTAGAATCAATCTATTGAATTTGATTAGAACATGTCTAATTTAGTATTAAAAATGTTAAGAATTATTTAACAAATCCCTAATATGACAGGCTAAAAGTTTAAGGAGGCTATAGAATTATAAATTATTCCCTCTTGGATATTTATTAGTTTCTTGCCTTAAATGATGCACATTTTGAAAAAATAGAATTTAGTTGAATTTTTTGAACCATTGATTAAAAAGTTAGCTAAAAACTATCCTGAAGCATTAATTTATTAGTTTAACACAATATTTAGCAACTAAGCAGCATGTGAAACAGCTTTATCTCAAGAAATATACGAAGCATTGCACAAAGAAATGCCTCATTATTACAATTTTATGTATCACTTAAATCAAATAACTCACCCTGAGCATCGTTTGATTTATTACTTAGAATATCTAAAGAGCTAATTCTTATCATTTTAAAAAATCCACAACACTTATAGCTCCTAAAAAGATTTTATTAAACTTAATAAAGCTATAGACGAATATCAAAAAATCATAGATAGAATTTTAAAAGAAACTGAAGAGGATCTATTCTAACATAATAAAATTGGAGATCATATGGGTAGCTATAATATTAAATTTGCTAAGGATAATATTAACGAATTTAAAAAGCTTCTTAAGAAATTCACAAATATCACAAAAGGAGATGACTAAGATAAAAAAGAAGCTTATGATTTCATTAAGAAATTCAGAGATAAAATCAACACTAAAGATCTCAAATCAGGCTATGATAAACTTTCTAATTTTTCTAGCTTCCTATAAAACTTCTAAGGTATTTGACACAACTAAAACAATATATTAAATAAACAGAACACAGTTTTATTTTAATATTAAAATGTTCTTTTAAAAAAAATTTCTTTATAAAAATTAATTTAGCTGATCATGTTATTGAAATTCCTGGATAATACACTTCTGGAGCAGTTATTACAGAGCCCTACAAAGAGTCACACATTAAAATATAGAGCTTTGATTCTTAAATTTTAACACTTCAATCTATTCGTCGTCCGAAGAGACTATGTATTTATGGTTCTGATGAAAAGTGTTATAAAGTAAATTATAGTTTATTTATTCATTCATTTTAATTAAAACCTTTAAACTAAAAAATTATATTTTTATAAAGTTTTTAGTCAAGGGTATTGAAGATTTAAGATTAGATCAGAGAATCGAGCAATTGTTTTAGGTTATGAATAATATTTTCGAATATGATCCATAATGCTAGTCTAAAGAGCTAAACCTATCAACATTTAACATCATACCTATGACGAATATCTTAGGTTTGCTTGAGTGGGTTGATAAGACAAGCGTATTGAAGGAAATATTAAACAAAGAATTTTAAGAAAAGATGGGAAGTAAGGAGGATATCGCTTAAGATAATGAAGGATTGAGAATGAGAAGAGAATGGCTTAAATTATTAGATAGAAAAGGAGGTTTGGCTGAACAACATATCAAATTACAATTAGAGCCTGCGGGTAAAAAAAAAAAAACAAAATTTCTAAAATTTAATCAAAATCATTTATGTAAAAAATTAGATAAAATTGAATAAGCTTTCAATGAATAAGCTGATTTGATTCCAAGAGATGTGTTTAGGAACGCACTTGAAAGACTGGCTTCGACTTGTGAAACTTATTTGTACTTAAAAGAAAGATTTATTAGAAATTATGCTGTTGTTTGTGTTTCGGGTTATATTCTCGGTATTGGAGATAGACATTTAGAAAACTTCCTTGTTAATTATTCAAATGGTGATATCGTTTCAATCGATTTTGGTTACAGTTTTGGTGCTGGTTTAGGTCTTGCTGTTCCAGAGTTAATGCCATTCAGATTGACAAGATGCTTTACAAATTTGATGAGTCCAATTGGAATAAATGGAATCTTTAGATAATCTATGATCTCATCAATGATGGCTTTAAAAAAGAAAAGAAATATTTTGTTAGAATTCTGTGAAGTTTTCATAAATGATCCTTTAGTAGATTGGGTTAAGCTGACAAAAGACAAAAAAATGGGTAATAAATTAAATATTATGAAGATTTATTTAAGATTTTGTTTTTTTTAAATTATAAAAATAGGTACTATTATGTTTAGTGAGAATATTGGGCACTTAGATTCAACCAAGAGTTATAACACAGAGCTATCATAAAGTTAATAGCAGTATGGTTTAAGCACAATGGAAGCAAGTTAAATTGCTGATCTTATGATTCACATGTAAAGAATCGATATTGTAAAGTTGAAATTAATTGGAATGAATCCTTCTCAACTATTTACTGAAGAATTATCTTCAACAAGACACAAAACTGGAAATTACTTTGAGCATTTGAAATCTGCTTTAAAGGGAAAGCCAAAATCAATTAGAAATCAATACAATGAAAAATAATTTTTAGAAGTACATGAACAAGTTGACTGCTTGATAGATTTGGCTGTTGATCCAAATATTATAGGAAGAGTTTGGATTGGATGGGCACCAATCATATGAACAATAAATTATTTAATTCAATAATAATAATAATTGTAAAGCTAATAAATATTTTCTTTTTATCATTATTAAATAATAAATTTTAATTTTTTATATTATTATTGAAAGAATTTATTTTTGAAAATCTTTAACTTTTTTTAAATTACCAAAATTATATTTAATAAACTAATATATTTTAAATTTATGGGATAAAAAATATAATTTTATTCATCGATTTATAAATTGCAATTAGATTTAATGACAAACTTTAACAAACATTAGATAATATATATTATAATTTAAATTTCTTAGTCTTTATCTCTATTTATTTTGTATAAATATATTCACTCGATAATATTACTAAATAACCCACATATTGCATTACTTTCTATTTACTTTTCAAATACATGAGAGGCATTTTTGAATACAGGGATAAGAATTTTGACTTGAATTTTCTTTACTATTTCGGATTATATATAATTTATACTATGTTAATAATCATAACATTCTCTAATACCTAATAATGTTTGCTGTATTAGAACATAACGATCCTAATCTAAAAATTAGTTATTATTTAGTAAAAAATTTTTTATCTTATCTTTTTTAAGCTGATCATTTAGAAGGAAAAAAGTATCATTGAAGTCTATTTTAAAGCGAGATATTGCTTAATTTAAGTTATTTATAAATTATTGGATAATTTCTTCACCTTATTCTAATTAAGTTACAAATTTCTCATAATTAATTATTTTATTTTTAATATAAATATAATGGCTGCTTTCTTTATTATTATTTCTCTGCTATTTTTAAATTTTTAATAAGTAATCTTCCAATTGTTTATTGAGGGAATTTATTTCTTATTGAGTCTCCTTGATTAAGAGACTACGAATATCATTAAAAACTATAGTTTAAATGTTTTGAATAGTTAAATTGATTGCATTTTAGAGAGGATCTCTCATTATATTTAAAATAATATCAAAAAAATAATTAGAGGAGAGGAGTGATTCATTATTGCCTTTTATTGAATTTTCTATATTTTGTAGAATTAAATTTTTATAGTCTTATTTTAGATTAGAGTTAAAATCAGAAGCAAATTAATATTAATATCTGTTAAAACCCAAATATTAAAATTGCTACTTGAATGCCTTATAAATCATATCTATTTAGTTCTTATTTACTAATTGGAATTACTTAGTTTATTCTAATATATTATTGCAAATCTATTAAAACTTTGTTTAAAGCTAACTTATACTTAAAAATTTTTGATCTTAGGCCATTTTCTATGCGATATAAGCAACTTATTAAGAAAATTTTACTATTTCTTTTGTAAGAGCGTCTTTGAAAGATATTTTAATGATTAATTCTTTTTATATTTTACTTGCTTATTCATCGTTAATTTAAGTCAGCATATGAGCGTAATCTTGCACTTAAAACTTTCTGATATGGTGAATTAATAAAATAGATTCTTAGCTCATATACTCTTTTAAATTTAGTCCTTCAATGGTGATAATCTTTTAAATAGCATTTGCTATTCCTTAAACTTGCTTATCTTGTTCTTCAATATATTTAATTAAATTATTATTTTCACATTAATTTTAAATTTTAGGAATTATTTTGATGATTTTTTAATTTTAACTATTATTGCCTTCACTTTAAATAATTTAACCTTGCATAAAATACAATGAGTTAGAAAGTTAGAATATACCACAAGCAAGAGGGATCAAAGATTTCCATTACAATGGGTTTTTTTAATTAAAACTTGCAATCAAAGGAAATTCATCAAATTAATATTCATCTAATATATATTTCGAAATATTTTCATTTTCAAAAAACTTATCTATTCTTATAAAATATAAATAACCTCCATTCCAATATTATTTTTTTTACTAAGTCTTAATCTTACTTTTTAAATCTCTTATTTATTCTTAAATTTTTCCTCTTATTAACTCTTCGTCTTTTATTCTTTTGAAGCATCCACTTTGTGTAATATACGACTCTAATTACATTCTATCATATTTATTTTTATTAAATAACAATGATTCTTAAGCTTAACTCATATATTATTTGCTCGATAAGATGCTTTATTCATATAATTCTTAGTTATATTCTTACTACACTAATGATTAAGATTGTAGTTATATGATTTGTAATGCTTAGTGTAAACTATTTTTTTACTATAGAATTTCTTCGCACTTACCCAGAATTTCAATAGATTTATCATACTTTTTTAAAGAAAAAAGAGCAGCTGCTTTTATATAGTGGGCTGCCAAACTATTTGAGTTTCTCAATATTATTTCTTCTGATATTTAGATTGCTTATGTGAATTTGCCATCAATAAGCTACTTAAAACCTTCGTTAATTAAATAAGAAAAATTGACAATTTTTCTCTCATTCACCCTTTTTTGAAACTCTTCTTTAAAAATTCTAAACTTCTTCACTACTTTTTCTATTTTTGTTCTCTTAATTTAAATCATACAATAAAAAGTAGCCCAGATTTCTTCTTCTTACTTCCTTAAGTACTGCTTATTTTTTAGAATTTCACAAGTATTTAAAGTTTTGCAGTAATCCCAAAAGATTTCATCCATTTTAGAAATATCTTTCATATTCTATAATTACCTCTCACAAATCTAAGCATCTACCATATCTCTGATCTCAATTAAATTTTAATTCTATTGTACCTTATAATCAATGATAAAACTGTCTTTTTCACCATCTATTACCATTTAAGCGCTGCCATCTTATCCACATCTTCCAGCTCTGCCAAATGCCTAATCTTCTACTCTCTTATTTTTTGGTGTAAACGTAACTATCACATGTAAACCACCTAATAATCAAAGTAAAATTCAAAATAAGATTTTAAATAGTAATTTGAAAGAATATTTATTAAATTTTAATTGTTTAAAGAAAATTAAAATTATTTTTATATTTTAAAATTAAATTTAACTTGCGAAAAAAATTGAAATGAAGAAATTTAAATTAAAAAATCACCGTTATTAATGACTTGAGATGAAAGTTTTATGTCTGTTCCTCTACCTGCTAAATTAGTGCTTAAAATAACACAGCAATCATTTATACATTCCTTATCAATACTTTCATCCCCACTGTAATATTCGATTATTTTTATTTTTTGGAATTTCTTTGAAATTACTTTGGAGAGGTGTTTGCTGAATTTTTCAGATTCAGAAATTATAAGACAAGGTCTTCCTTTATTCATTTACTCTCCTATTTAACTAAGAATCGTCCTTTAGAAGTCTTATGTAGTATTTTCTATTAAAGGAGGTAATTTTTATAGCTTACTAGGTTTAAAGGGTGGAACTTTTAGAGTATCAACCTTGTAAAATTATTGCAAAATATCAATAGATTTAAATGAGCCTAATGTTCCAGTCAACCCAATTAAATTACATTTATATTACAAAAATATGTACACATGAGAAACAAAATTAACAGTCATTTTGATAGGAGTCACAGTCACATTTTCTTTCATTTAAATAAATTGATGCAAACCTCCACTCCACATGGATTTTAATTAGGCAGTTCCCGTGTTCATATAATCAATAGGAATAATTTTATCATTTTATACTTTATACTATTTGTTTCTTTCGAAATGTATAGCTTTAAAGCCATTTTTAATCCATATTTTAATCCAAGATTTTGCAAATTTTTTCATATAACTAGGTATATATTCATCAAATTTAGTGGCCAACAATCCACTCATTAGATTTTATTTAATAAATTCTCTTATAAAATCTTCAGCTCTGCAACAATATTTTTTATCTTCATTTTCTACAAAGTAGTAATACCCATCTAGATATTAGTCTCTCATCTAAGTAATTTTGTACCATATTAGCCATAAAATAGTATTCAGCTTATGTAATCCTGGAATACTCTTAAGGAGAGATGTAGAACAATTATGCTAATCAATAAACATGCAATCAACTTCATCAACTAATGCAAACTCGAATTATCTACCACATCTAGTACCTGCCTACTCGTATTAATCATCAAGTAATTCAGCAGCATAACTTCCTACATCACCATAGATCACATCATTTAAGTAATTTTCATTTCTTCCAATAGATCGATGTTTTTCTCTGCAAATTAATCCACATGTTAAACCTAGCTCTTTATAAAAATTTTAAAACTCTTCGCAATCTCTCTTTGCAAGCTCACTGTTTGAAGTGAAAATATCAACTTTATCTTTCATTAAACATCTTGTAGCTGCAATCATTGCCACCGTAATAGACTTGCCTTCTCCTGTGTTAATTTTTAAAATTCTTCCTTTTTACTTTTATTTGTATAAAAAGAGCAAGCAAGAAATTATCTAAACCGAGCGAGGCTTCATTTTTGTAACTTTTTCCAAAGCTTTGCTAGACTAAATTAAATAGTAAATTTCTGGATATCTTTTTTTCAAATCATCTAAAAATTAGCCATTCATGCCATCATGAAATTTACCAAAGAGTTTCATGAATAGCTCTTTTTCTTAAATTGTAAGATCTTTAATCTTCTTTAAAATTGAGTCAACTTCTTCGCTGTAAAATTTTTGTTAATTTTAAATAGAAATTTATCTATTGTCAATTAAATTAAGTTACTATTGTTATTGATGAAAATAATTTATTTCCTCTTAATTCATTTGATTTATAGGAAATTATTATTATAAATTATTATTCTTGATTTACTCAGAAAATTATTTTTTTATTTCAACTTACTAATTTAGCTAACTATCTTAAATGTTTTAATAAAGTTACTTTTTTAGTTTATTAATATTTTAATCATTATCAATTTATTATTAAATTTAATCCTGATAAATAATAAAATCTTTTTAATTGTTTGGTTGAAATTTTGCAAAATTTTATTGTTTCTTCAATTAATTATCATCATCTGAGCTTTTTGAATCAATATTTTTAGGGTATTATTAAATATTGTTAGCTTCATTAGGTTTTTTGAATTCTTTTTCATTTTGATAAATTATTTTTTGTATATTTTACATAACAGGCTATTAGAATAAATTCCTTTAATTTTACTAATACTAAAGTTCTACTTACTTATTTTCTTATTAAATTTTATTATTATAAGGAAATTCATCACTACTCAGATAATTGTTTCTCATAATTTGAGGATCAACTCTATTTCTTTATTATGCTTGAGAAATATCTGCGACTTTTAATTTCATTTAATTAAGCTATTAATTATAAATAAATAGCTTTTCAGCTAAGCATGCTTAATTTAAATCTCTTGATAATAAAGATGAGAGAATCACTAGTAAAGAAAATTTTTTATTTCTAAGTGATGTCTAATAAGAGTCAATTAATATTTAAACAGAATCAAGTGTAGCAGTCATTTACTTTTGCTACTAATTTGAAATAATTAAATTTTGCGAAATCAGATCTTCAACTATATTTTATTTATTTTCATTGTTATTAATGCATTTGCTATAGATCTAGCAAAAATAATGATTATAATCTTTGGCTTTTATTGGGTCAATAATGATCTTCCAAGCTATTTTAAGTGTGTAATCTAAATCTTATAAATGTTCATTCCAGTTACCTGTAACTGGGCATGTTAGACATGCAAAAACAAGTTATGTTTTACCAAAAATTAGCTTGCCATTTAAAGAATAACAGCTTAAAATATCTTCAATCTTTAAAAGCGTATCTTAAAATGTATCTTAATTACTTTCCATTCTCCAAAAATTTCTATTCAAAATTTTAATTAAAAATATAAACAAATATTAATCATTAAATCTTAACTCAATTATAAATTCAATAAATAAAAGCATTTAATTTTACCTTCTTCAATTGTTTCTATACAAATTTTTAATTAAAAATTTTGTACAAATGGCTATCATTAAATCCTAACTCAATTATATACTAAATAAATAAAAGCATTTATTTTTACCTTGTAGATTCCATCCTTCATTTCTATATTAATTTTTAATTAAAAGTAAATACTAATGATTATCATTAAATCCTTACTCAATTAAAATAAATAAAAGTATTTATTTATACCTCTGTAAATTTTTCTTCTTCACAATTTTTCAAAATGTAGGGCTTACTATTTTTATTTGAATCTTTATTTATTAAATATTCACCTAAAATTTATTTGACATTTTTAGAAAATTAGCTTAAAATATCTTCATATTTTAAAGAAAAACTTAAAATATTTTTTAATTACTTTCCAACCTTAAAATGTTTCTATTCAAATATTTAATTAAAAATATAAACTAATATTTATCATTTAATCCTAACTCAATTACATAATAAATAAATAAATAAATAAATAAATAAATAAATAAATAAATAAATAAATAAATAAATAAATAAATAAAAGCATTTATCTATACCTCTCTAAATGTTTCTTCTTCTTCACAATTTTGAAAGGTATGGGACTTATAATTTTGATTAGAATCTTTATTTATTCACCCAAGATTTAGGATTAATAATTGGATTTTAGAAAAAAATTTTACTAAGATGAAAAAGTATCAGTTAAATATTTTCTATCTATTTTATTAAAATTTTGGTAATACTGATAGAATACTTTAAAATAATTATTCATTTATAAAATCTTAAATTTTAAGCCCAATTTTTATCAACAAAATTTCTATATTTTGAGATTATTCTTATGAATTAATTAATACTGATAAAGATAAAAAAGAACAAAATAATGAAGATTTATGGTATATATTATTATATTAATTATGTTCAAAAAGCAGGAACAGCGATTTATATTTTAAATGTATGGGATAAGTAGAGTATATAATTAAATATTCATAGATTTATTTATAAATTCCAAATTGATTTAACAATAAGCTCTTAAAAAATTTGAATTAATTAGATTATATATTATATAATTTATATTTCTTAGTTATTATCTCTATTTATAATTTATAAATGGTTCATTCATTTATTCACTTAATTATATGGCTAAATAACCCATATATTGCATTACTTTCTATTTACTGTAAAAATACATGAGAAACATTTTTGAAAGTTGGGATAAGAATTTCAATTTATATTTTCTTTAGTATGTAGTTTTAGAAATCATTTAAATTGAATTATTGATAATTTTTTTCTTGAAGCTACATCAATGTTTGCTGAAATAAAGTAAAAAAGTCTTGATTCTAAGCTATAAATTAATTGTTATTAATGATAAAATTTTTAATCTAAACATTTCGAAGCTAATCATTTAGTAAAGAGAAACCATTATTGACATCTATTTTAAAGTGAGTAATGGCTTAATTAAGGCTATTCATGAATTACTAGATTACTATTTCATCCTACTATAATTGAGTTTAGATCTTTTGATAATTTTTTATTTTATTCTAAGTATTAGTAGTATAGCTATTATCTTTATTATGATTCTTTTAATTTTACATTTTTTAGGCATTATTTTGCAATTGTAAATTGAGATGCTTTATTTCTTGTTTCGTAGTACTGATTAAATAACTACGAATAGTATCATAAACTGTGGTTTAAATGTTTTAAATAGTTTATTTGGTTGCATTTTAGAGTGGGTCTTGCATCAAATTAAATACTAGCTCATAAAACTAATTAGAGGAGAGGAGTAATTCATAGTTGTCTTTGATAAAACTTTCTAGATTTTCAATGATTAATTTTTTATGGTTTTATTTTAGATTCTACCTGAAATTCCTAGCAATTTCTCTATCAAAATATTTAAAATTCAAATATTAAAATTGCTATTTAAAGGCTTTGAAAATCATTTCTATTTAATTCTTATTTACTAATTGAAACTATTAAGTTTATTACAAAACATTATTGCAATTCTGTTAAAACTTTGTTTAAAGCTAACTTATACTTAAGAATTTTTAATCTTAGGCCATTTGCTATGTGATATAAGCTATTTATTAAGAAAACTTTACAACTTCTTTTGTTAGAGCATCTTTGAAAGAAATTTAAATGATTAATTCTCTTTGGATTTTATTTGCTGAATGCTCACTAATTTAAGTCAGTATATGAACGTAATCTTGTAATTAAAACTTTCTTATATGGTAAATTAATAAAATAGATTCTTAGCTCATATATTCTTTTAAATTTAGCCCTTCGATGATGATCATCTTTTAAATAGCATTTGCTATTCCTTAAACTTGCTTATCGTGTTCTTCAATAAATTAAATAAAATTATTATTCTAAGAATAATTTTAGCCCTCTGACTATATTTTGATGACTTCTTAATTTTAATTATTTTTATCTTCGCTTTAAATGATTTAATCTTGCATCAAATACAAAGAGTTCGAAAGTTAGAATATACCGCAAGCAAGAGGAATCAAAGATTTCCATTACAATTGTTATTTTTCAAACAAATTTACGATAAAAGGTAGTTCTTCGTTTTAATATTCTTTTATAATTTATTATGTAATTTTGTCATCTTAAAAAAATTCATCTATTCTAACAAAATTTAATGTTTCTTTCTTTGAAATGTTTTTTTGTAAAACTTTAATCTCACCTTTTAAATCTTTTACTTATTCTTAAATTTTTCCTCTTATTAGCTCTTCATCTTTAATTCTCTTGAAGCACCCACTTTCTGTGATATAAGATTCTAACAACTTTCTATCATATTTATTTATGTTAAATATCTTAGATTCCTGAGCTTAACCCATAAAATGTTTACTCACTAAGAAGCTTTATTCATATAATTCTTAGTTATATTCTTACTAAACTAAAGATTAAGATTGGAGTTGTAAGATTTATAGTGCTTAGTGTAAACTGTTTTTTTACTGTAGAATTTCTTCGCATTTATCTAGCATTTGAAGTGATTTTGCATGCTTCTTTAAAGAAAGAAGAGCAATCGCTTTTATATAGTGAGCTGACAAATTATTTGGATTTTTCATGATTATTTCTTCAGATATTTAGATTGCTTCTGTGAATTTTTTATCCATAAGTAACTTCATACCTTCGTTAATTAAATAAGAAGGGTTCACAATATTTCTCTCACTAACCCTTTTTTAAAATTCTCCTTTAAAAATTGCATATTCCTATACAGCTTTTTCTGGTTCTTTTCTCATATTTTAAATCTTACAATAAAAAGTAGCCCAAATTTCTTCTTCTTACTTCCTTAGGTACTGCTTATTTTTTAGAATTTCACAAGTATTTAAAGTTTTGCAGTAATCCCAAAAGATTTCATCCATTTTAGAAATATCTTTCATATTCTACAATTACCTCTCGCAAACCTAAGCATCTACATTGTCTCTGATCTCAATTAAATTTTAATATTACTGAATCTTATTTTTAGTGATAAAACTGTCTTTTGCACCATCTATTACCATTTAAGCGCTACCATCTTATCCACATCTCCCAGCTCTACCAAATGCCTAATCTTCTACTCTTTTATTTTTTGGTGTAAATGTAACTATCACATGTAAACCACCTAATAATAAAAGTAAATTCAATATTAGATTTTAAATAGTAATTTGAAAGAATATTTATTAAATTTTGATTGATTTTAATTTTATTTTGAAAGAAAATTAAAATCATTTTTATATTTAATATTGAAAACAAATTGAAATGAAAGAAATTTAAATTAAAAAATCACCGTTATTAATGATTTGAGAAGAAAGTTTTATGTCTGTTCCTCTACCTGCTAAATTAGTGCTTAAAATAACACAAAAGTCATTAATTTAATCCTTTTCAATACTTTAATTGCCACTGTAATATTCTATTATTTTTATATTTTGGATTTTCTTTGAAATTACTTTAGAGATGTGTTTGCTGAATTTTTCAGATTCTGAAATTATAAGACAAGGCCTTCCTTTATTCATCTATTAGCCAATTTCGTTAATAAATGTTCTTTGGAAGTCTTGTGTAGTATTTTCTATTATTGGAGGTAATATTTATAATTTTCTAGGTTTAAAAGGTGGAATTTTTAGAGTATCAACATGGTAAAACTATTGCAAAACGTCAATAGATTTAAATGAACCTAAAGTTCCAGTCAACCCAACTAAATTGCTTTTGTAAAGTAAAAACATGTAAATGTTAGAAACAAAATTAACAGTCATATTCATAGGAGTCACAGTCACATTTTCCTTCATTTAAATAAATTGGTGCAAACCTCCTCTCCATTAGGTGTTTAACTAAGCTATACCTGTGTTATCGTAGTCGATAGGAATTATTTTATCGTTTTCTACTTTATATTCTTTGTTTCTTTGGAGTTATAATGCATAAAAACCATTCATAATCCATTCTTTTAACTATGACATTGCAAACTATTTCAAATGACTAGGTATTTATTCATCGATTTTATCAGCTAATTATCCGCTCATTAGAGTTTAATTGATAAATTCTGTTATAAAGTCTTCAGCCCTGCAACAATATTTCTTCTCTTAGTTTTCTACAAAGTAATAGTATCCATCTAAATATTGGTCTCTCATTTAAGTAATTTTGTACCAAATCAGCCACAAAATAGTATTCAGCTTAGTTAATCCTGGAATACTTTTAGCTAATGAAGTAGAATGATTATGCTAATCGATAAGCATACAGTCAACTTCATCTACTATAGCAAAATCAAACAGTCTACCGCATCTGGTTCCTCTCTGTTCATAATAATCTCCTAATAAATCTGCAGCATAGCTTCCTACATCTCCATAGACAATATTCTTTTTGTAAGCTTCATTTGGTTCGTTAGTTCGAAATTCTTCTGTACCAATGGATCCACATGTTAAGCCTAGCTCTTAATAAAACTTTTAAAATTCTTCGCAATCTCTCTTTGCAAGCTCTTTGTTTGAAGTGAAAACATCTACCTTATCTTTCATTAAGCATTTAGTAGCTGCAATCATAGCTACCGTAATAGATTTGCCTTCTCCTGTATTTATTTGTAAAATTCTTCCTTTTTACTTTTATCTGTATAAAAAGAGCAAGCAAGAAACTATCTAAACCGAGCGAGGCTTCATTTTTGTAACTTTTTCCAAAGCTTTGCTAGACTAAATTAAATAGTAAATTTCAGGATATCTTTTCTTCAAATCATCTAAAAATTAGCCATTCATGCCATCATGAAATTTACCAAAGAGTTTCATGAATAGCTCTTTTTCTTAATTTGTAAGTTCATTAATCTCCTTTAAAATTGAATCAACTTCTTCGCTGTAAAATTTTGGTTAATTTTAAATAGAAATTTATCTATTTTCAATTAATTTAATTGGTTCTTGCTAGATAAAAGGTTTTATTTAATCCTATTTAATTTGATTTAAAGGAAGGTATTTTTATTAGTTGCTATCAATATTGACTTAATCAGAAAGTTGTTTTTTTAATTAAGCTTATTAATTTATTTAATTATCTTTATTATTTTCAGAAAGTAACTTTCTTAATTACATGTTATTTTAAACATAATTATTTTATTATTAAATTTAATCTTAATATTATTGAATTTTATTAATATTTAAGTCTTTTTAATTTTTTGGCTGTAATTTTGCTAGATATTATTAGGCCTTCTACTAATTATCATTTGCAGTTTTTAAATCAATATTTTTAGGATATTCTAAAATATTGTTAATTTCATATGGTTTTTTAAATTCTTTTTCTTTTTCATTTTGATTAGATATTTTTTGTCTATTTTAGATAATAGGTTATTAGAATAAATTCCCTTAATTATACTAATACTAAAGTCCTACTTATTTATTTTCTTAGAGGAGTTTATTATTATTAGGAAGATCATGAGCTTTCAAATATTTATTTTGCAAAATCTCAGGTTCTACTCTATTTTTTTACTACATAATCTGAGAATGATCTTTGATCAGAGGAGTTTTCACTTAATTAAGCTATTGGATGTAGGTAAATAATTTTTCAGTAAAACATTCTTAACGCAAATCTCTAGATAATAGAGAAGAGAGAACAACTAGTAAAGAAAGCGTTTAATTTTTAAATGAGGCTAAATAAGAATCAATTATTATTTATACAGAATTAAGTGTATCAGTCATTTATTTTTGCTAATAATCTGTAATAATTTGATTTTGCGAAAAGAGAGCTTCAGCTATATTTTATTTATTTTGATTTTTATTAACACATCTATCATAAATCTCACAAAAAAAATGATTATGATTTCTAGCTTTTGTTGGGTCTAAAACTACCTTCCTTGCTATTTAAAGCGTTTAATCTAAATCTTATAAATAATAATTCCAGTTGCCTTATATTGGACATGTTAAACAAGTAAAAACAAGTTATGTTTTTCCAAAAATTAACTTTCCATTTTAAGAATATTAGCTTAAAATCTCTTCAATTTTTAAAAGAGTATCTTACTAAATATTTAAATTATTTTCCATCCTTTAACTATTTCTATTCAAATTATTAATTAAAAATATATTAAAATATTTATCATAAAATCCAAGATCAATTGTTTAATAAATAACTAAAAGTCATAATTTCAAAAGGCCTAAGTTACGATTCTTTATCAATATTTAAAAATTTAGAATTATTTGTTTTGATTAGAATATATCAAAATATTTACTGTTGATAATTTATTTATGCATTATTTAGTATTAAAACTTTAAACCTAATACTTCATTAGCATCCAATTGGAAATGCATTGAAAAAATATAATAAATACATTTTATATTTAATAAGAATAATAATTCGAGGTACAGCGCATTAAAATGGTACATTGAATGCTTTAATTAAGTATTAATCTACATCGTAAGTTGCATTTGGTTTAAATCTCATGTGTAGAAGAATTCTTTTAAGACCTTTTAATTAGAATAAAACATCATCTAAAAATCTACCATTAATTTTAAAAATAATGAAAGATGTCAAAGATGTTGACTAAAATTATAATATTTTTTTAATTCTATTTATAGATATTTATTCAATATCTTTATGAATTTTCTTTCTTTCTAAAATACTTTGAAAAACTATTTTATAAATCAAAATTTTATTAATAAAATCAATTTAAATATTTTAAATGCAAAATAATAATGGATTTTTGCGATGCTTTAACAAATAGAATCAACTGCTTTAATTGAAAATATCATAAATGAAAATCTTGTTCATATACATGAAAATATTTCTAATAAATTAAAATGTAAATATATAGTTTGTATTAAATTCATATAAATATATTTCACTAATGATTTCTTTATAAAAGATCCTCCTTAAAAATTGAACAAGTAATTTATTTGTATAATTTTCATGCAATTTTTAGTAATTGATTCAATGGAGCAATAACAAATACCTCAGCTCTATATATTATTTATTTAGAGATCTATATTAAAATTTTATTTTTTACTTAAATGTGATAATTCAATTTTAAGTTAAATGATTTAAGAAATCAAAAATTTTTTATTCATCAAATAAAAACAAATCATTTGATTTATTTCCAATCAAAGAATGAAGTTAACTCTTTCAAAAAGACCGTAGAAAAGCTCAAGCTAGGATTTATAAAGGATTTGCAAGATTTCTCATGTCTTGACAAATACTTTTAATTTCAAAATACAAGAATAAGTTTAATCTTAAGATAGCAAATATTCAAATGATATTGTTCTTTAATCCAAGATAACTTATTTTTAATATGATGTAGAATTTCAACCTGAAGTATCAGAAGATGATAGATAGCTAAGATATAGAATATTTAAGTAAGCAAAGAGAGATATAGAAAGATTTATTGGCAAATTTGGCTTTTCAGGAAAATCTCTTTACTCTTTGGTAAAACCAAATAAAAAAAATATGGATTAGGAATATTTAACCATTGACAGTATAGCAATTGGCCAATAAAAATATTCAATGAGAATTAAGTTTTTAAAGCGAGTAGAAATACCATCAGGTGATTAAACCGAAGATTAATTTTCATAAAATAAAATTAATTAAATCCTAAATATCATAATCAAAGATATTTTGAGAAAAGAAAATTATATTGAAATTGGTAAAAACTCTAAATTCTTTTAGGACACCGATATTTAGTAAAGTTAGATCACTTTGCCAAATAACTATACCATTCAATTTCAAATTTATAAAGGACTCGCTTTTTAGATAAATCAATCTTTAGAGAAATTCTAAATAACCATTGATTTTGCTAGTAGAATCATGAGAAAAGACAGCGCACTTTAATATATAAGGGCATTCAAGAAGGAAATTATTGGCAAATTTGTAGTTACTGCCTACAACAATTATTAAAGATATGAAATTACAGATTTAGACAATACTAAAACACCATAAAGTTAATTTTTATGGGCTCAAACAAATAGTTTAATATCTTTTTTCAATTATTACTACAATAAATACAGAATAAGAATTAAAAATCTTGAATAGCCTTTACTAGTTTCATTTACAAAACGTAGAGATCCTATTACCAAATAATATACAAAATAGCCTATTTATTTAATCCCAGAACTTTGCTAAATGACAGGCTTGAACTCAAAAGAAATAAAAAGCATAAGTTAAATTACTCGTAAAACTTAGCTTATTCCATAAGAAAGATATGAATTTTCATTATAAACGTGTCAATTTCTTAGTAAAAAATCATCACATGAAGAAGTTTAAATCGATATTAATGAAAATTAAGCTAAAACATTCATATTAAATCCTCCTTCTATAATACTCAAAGATAGCAAAATTATTCCTAAATAGGGAAATTTTGATTTCAAAGGTTAAATAGTTAACTGCTAAACTCATTTCACAGATTGGTTAATCATTTACTCACCTAAAAATGAGATTCAAGTCAAGCAACTTTTAGGAATATTTTAAGACATTGTTGAATAGCTGGGGGTAAAGTACGAAGAACCTAAATTATTTCCTCATCCTTTTATGAATCCTAAAGATTTAATAGCAAAATTAGATAAATACTTTATTGAGACTGAGTATTTACCTAGTTTTATAGTAACATTTGGAGATATAAATACAGTATTTTATTAACAAATAAAGCACTTTTTCTGTATCTTAGCCCAGGTCGAGTCTTAGCATGTAAGTCCTTAGTCTTTAAATAAAAATAACACCAAAAAGATTTGTCAAAACATTGTGCTATAAATATTGTAGAAGACAGGTAACTAAATTTGGAATGTGGAAATGCCTTAGCAAATTACGTCATAGACAATAAATACTATGATTATAGGAATTGAAACTAGCATGAATAGAATCAAAGACTAATAAATTATTTCTGTTGTTTGCTCTGCCAACAGAAATTTTTCAAGATATTTATCACAAGTTTTTCTAAGAAAAAAAGGTGACAAATAACTTGATTAATTGCAGAAAATAATTAATGATGGAATATTAAATTACAAATAAAAAGTTAAACAATTACCAAAGCAAATAATAATTTACAGATAAGGCTTAGGTGAGGAGGAAATAGAAAATAGCTATTAAATTGAAATTGAATCGATTTAAAACATGATTAGCAATATTTGTCCAAATTATTGTCCTAAATTGGCATTTTTTTAGGTTAATAAAAATAATATATAAAAGATTTATCACTTAAGAGAAAACAACATTATTTCTAATCCAAGTCCAGGAACAGTCTTTTCACCTGAAATAAATTAAAATAAAATTTAATTCTACCTAGTTTCCCAAAATTGCAGTAGTGGTGTTAGTATTCCGACAAAGTATACCCTTTTATACAATTCGACTGATTTAAGTTTAGAAACATTTTGGTAATTTACCTATTATTAAACTTTCAACTACTACAATTTATAAGGTTCCATCAGAGTTCCAGCTGCTTTGAAATATGCAGAGAAACTAGCAAAATATGTTCTTGATTACCTCTAAGATTCTGATTTTGGTTATCTTAAAAACAGCTTATTTTATTTATGATAACCTCGTTAAATAAAATGAAAGAAAACCTATTTAACTTTTATCGCTTTAATAGTTCATTTTTGTGTTATAATATTTATTTTTATATGAAAATGCGATATGTTATTTTAAATGATATGATTTTATTAATAGAATTATATAAAAATTATTTGAAAATATTTAACTAAAAAATTAATAAATATTTTTAAATACAAGAATTAGTTTAATGCACGTAAGAATCAAATCTAATTAGTTAACTAAAATCAAAAACAATCAATTTATAACAATTAATGAAAGTTTTAAAAATTTAATATTACATTCAATTTTCGTTCAAATCAAATTAATAAATTTTCCTTTTTTATTTATTTAATATTACTATCATTATAACTATTTTCCTCATCCATTCTATTTGTATGTCTGAAACTCATAATTATAGTTACATACATGACATAGTTTGATTAAAGTATTGGCTTTGTATCAAATGTCTTTCTCTTTATTAAATATTCTTATTCTTTATAAATATTTATTTCTTATATTGAGATAAAGCAATAAAAAGTTTCATGCAATTACTAAAATTATAGATTGATAATATTTTATTTTTTGCTATTTGTATAGCTTTCTTAGAATAAATTATTATCGTTTCATACATAATAAAGTTTTATTAAAGTATTGACTTTATCTCAGATGTTTTTCTCTTTATTAAATATTCTTATTCTTTATAAATGTTTATTTCTAATATAGATAAAGTAATAAAAGGTTTAATTCTAATTATTAAAAATATACATTGATAATATTTTATTTTTTGCTATTTATATTGCTTTCTTAGAATAAAATAATTTAAAATGTTAGTTTTTGTATTTTAACAGAACTGACCTATCCATTATCTAATTTAATACAATATGATTTGAAAATTTTACAAAATATTAATAAAAATGCAATTAAGATGAAGCCTAACTTTTGCATATTTTATATTCCTCTGATAAGGTATAAAAAATCAAAGAAATTTCTATTTTGATTCAAATAATATAATTTTAAGGCAATTTAAATGCTCTGTCTTAATAGAAATTTATCATAAACACATCTGCTTTTTTAATTCAAGTATTAGCTTACTTTAAGTTTCATACATAAATTTTTAATAAAAATGTCTGCTTGAGCATCGCTTTGAGCTTTTTATACTTACGCGGAATCCATTATACAATTATTTTTCAATTCAATATCATATTTTTTATTTGTTTATCTATTTGATGCTTTCGAAAGAATTATTTATTAAGATAAAAAAATAAGAATGCTTTGAATAGATAATAAATGTAAATAAAAAATTAGATTAAAAAAATTTATCAATAATATTTATTAATTTAAAATAATAATTTATAACTTAATTATTTTTTGAAGATTTAAATTAAAAAGCATGAAAATATTTTAAATTAATTAAAAATTTGTTTTCAATATTATAAAAAAAAAGATAGAAAATAATTAATATATTAAAAGACTAAAAAAATATATAACTTATCCACATATAACTACGCAATAAAAAAAATAAATATTTTTTTTTTTAAGAAGTAATTTTTCATTAAAGAGAGTAGATTCGAATAGCAGCTTTTATAGAGCCTATCTACTTTAACTGATAAACCTTTTTAAATTATAAAAATCTCAATATTTATTGCTTAAAAAGAAAATTTAACTTAAAATATTCGTTACTTAATACTTTTTGAGTTTATTTAATCTACTTACTAGTTAATTATTCCTTTCAGCTTTCCTCATCCACTTCTTCTTCGCTGTCAGAAATCTCACCAAAATCATCATATAAATTTAGTTCGAATAAAACTATATATTTTATGTGCTTAATTTTTCTCAACAATAGCTCCTCTTACTCATCTTCTATATTATTCTCACTATAATTTGTTAATAAAAAATTTAAAGAAAGAATCTAATTAAAAAAAGAATAAAATATGAAGTATTTATTTCCATAATAATATTTTATTTACCCAAAACCTAATTTCAATATTCTCAGATTTCTACAATTTGCCAAAGTAGAAATAACATCAAATGGACCTGCTTAACCAATTTTACAAAACCTTTATGAAATTAGTAACATAGATTAATATAAAAATAAATTAAATTTTTATAAAAGGATGACTAGATTAAAAATGATTATTGTATATTTATTGATTTAATAAAAATCTAAGAGAAAGAAAGCACTTTATTTAAGTTTCATTAATTAATATTTAATAATTACCTGAGATCTAGTTTCAAATATGTCAGATTAGTTAAATTTAGTATACTTTTGCTTAAGTTTAAAGCACCTTGATATCTTATTTTATTGTACCTATTCAAATAGTTATGAAAATGAAAATTAACTTATTTATAAAATAAACTCTATATTAAATAATATTTTCCATGACAATCAAAAAGTTTCTTTGTTGCTTATTAACTGTTGTATACATAAAGTAAATAAAATAACTAATTACTATAAATTGAGAATCAGAGTAGATAAATTGCTACATTTTTACAGGTTTTAGGCCATTAAACAAGCACCATTTTCAATAATTTTATTGAACCTTTTTGTAATAGAAAATTAAAAAAATTAATCTAAAGAAAATTGACTCTAAAAAATCATTAAAATCTATTTATTTATTTTAACAAATTTGTAAAATTTCAAAAATAAAATAAAATTACAAAGAAAATTTTAAATGAAAAAAGATTTGAGAAATAAGCTTTATTTGTTTTTATCTTTCAGATATATAAGATAGTACAATAATTTTTACCAGAAATCAAGCTTTAAATATTTGAGATTGATAAATTGAGGTAATTAAGAACTAAAGTTAGCAATGCATTCATCTTTTATTCCATTAGATCTTTTTTAAATGAAATTAATAATATATTCAGTTTACATTTAGATTTTTTATCTTTTTTTTACAAACAAAAAGAATAAATTTTACTTGAGTGAGAGTGATAAATCTGATAGTTATGGTAACATAGTGAAAGCTTTAGCTAAGCCAAATATGGAATCATCACCAATAAGCTTTCTATCATAACTTTTAAAATTATTAATTAATAAATTCATAAAAGCTTTTGCAGTAATCAAACAACTTTAGAGAAAGTAGATTGTTAGATTACTGGAAAAGTGAATTTAAAATAATTTGATGTTTTTTACTCAATTTCAAGTTTTAATTTTTAGAGATTGGAACATTTTGCTAAGCCATAAGCTAAGTTGGTAGTGCCTACTGAGCCAAAATAATTACTACTTAAAAAAAGAATAAAATATACAATAAAAACCAAAATCAAATTCAACAAACTAAGATATTTATTATCAATAAAACTTCTAAATTTATATTTTTCTTTAAATTAATTTAAAAAAATTATTATACCAAATTTTAAATTAAAAATTTTAGAGGTTTTAGCATGAAGATAGAGCCTCTCCGAACTATGATGCATTATGATGATCTAAATTATTATTGCTTATGCAATTAAAAAAATAATGATAAAATAGATGATATGGTTTTTTTGTTATAAATTGTAATTAATATATTCAAACAAAGATATAGGTAAGGATTAGACAGACTCATATTTTTTTGCAGTGTACAATTTTTATTGATAAAATTTTAAACTTATTTCTGAGTATGTTGATTGATGTCGAAGTTATTGAAGGGATTTGATTATTAACATAAAGTAATAATTAAATGATTTTATATACTCAAAATTAAGATGCAGGATAGAGAGATTTTTGAAGTTAGGTAAAATAAAACTATTGCTAGGTTAGCTCACATAAACATTTTAGCTAATGATGCTTTATTAATTATTTAAATATAATAAAAAAATTGAAATAACTAGTCAAAGTAAGAGAAATTTAAAATGCAAGGCAATTCGCTTTAATTTACTTCAAAGCATTTGACGATTCAATATAATTAGATCTTTTGATATATTTAATTGAATAAAAAAAGTAAAATAAATATAGTGAGAATGATAAAGTAATTTTAGAAACATAATAATTTGAAATAATAAAAACTGTATTTTAAATTATATTTTAAATTAAAGTTTTTATCTTAAAAAAGCTTATTACCCAAGATTTAAAATTAATTTTTTCAAACTGGAACAATTTTGTAAAGCAGAACATATATTAGTTTAACAATTACCATCTATCTGATTAGAACTTTTGTTGATAAAAATAAAAAATTATACATTTCTTTTAAAATACAATTTTTTTTTTTGAAGAGTACTTTCTCATAAACACACACTTAAAAGTATGCTCTTTTTTAATTTGTATGAATTTAAAAAGTTTAAAATAATTATCTGTTTTACCTTAATGTTAAAGTCAATTCTGAGAGTTTCATGCATTTTGAAATTCCAGTAACTAAATTATATGAGAAATTAGAACCATTTTTAGTATTGTCATTAAAATTATTGCTATTTAGCAAAAAATAAAATAATAAATTTCATGAACTATTAAATTCATCTAATAAAATACTCTAGATTAATGTCTAGAATTTGTAAGTTATGGCATTTAGCTAGTTTTTATCCTAATATTAAGGTGTTCTATTCATCTATTTTGCAAAGGCTTTTTGTTTTAAAATAAGCAAATTAATTATTATTAAGCAAATAAAAAATGTTTATATTTTAAAAGCCAATTTTAAAGAAACTTTAAAGAAAAAAATTATAAAAAAACATATATTAAAAGCTAATTTTTAATTGATTAAAAACTAGTATAAGTGTTGCTTTAAAACTAAAATATTTATATTGTTTTTGAGATTCTTTTTGTAATTTTTATCAATTCTGAAAATAATTAATTTTAAATAATCTTTTAGCTTATAATAAGACTTAGAGAACATACTTACCTGAGATCAAGTTTCAAATCTAAGAGATTTGGTAAATCAACTAAAGCTTAGCTAAAACTTTCAATATGTTTATTCATGCTGATATTTCTAATTTGATATAATTATTAAAAATTAAATTAAAAAATAATGAAGAAATAAATTGAAAAATAATATTTTCTTAAAATAAATATATTAAGTAAGACATTTTGCTATTTTTCAATTTATTTAATGGCTTTTGTAATTTCAACATTAAAGAAATTTTAATTTACCTAAGTTAAAAAGATAAATTTTAGAGTTTGGCGCATTCTTTTAAGCTTGATATTAAATTAGTTAGAAACTCTACATCATCAAATTTATAGCTTTAAAAGTAATTAAATAGTAAAATAGTTAGTGAAAAATTAAAAGAAGTTAAATTATTTTACAAATTCTCAAAAATTAGAGTTTATAAATTTGAACAATTTGAAAAAGCTTAAATTAAATCAGAAGCCATCTAAGGATTTTCTCTCTTTGAAATTCTATTTTATGAAACAAATTAGGTTATATTAATAAATCAATGAAAAAATAGTATAAATAATTCTTAATTTAATATGAAGTAAAAGGAAAGAATTTAAATTAGTTTTTTGATTTTAATAAAATAAATATATTTTATTTATCTCATTTTGAAAGAAGTTGAAAAAATCAATATTTTTTAAATAGTATCTAAATAAAAACTAAAAAAAGTAAAGAAATTACAAATATCTCACTATTAGTTTCTCACCTGTAAATTTTGAAGCAATAAACTTTATAAATTTTCAATAAAATAAAATTAATGAATTCATCTTTCAATTTAATTTCATTTACCTCTTCGAAATTTTTTGATTAATTATAACCGCTTAAATATATCATATTTTTTGTTTTTATTTTCTTTTTTCAAATTGAACTAATTTGTATATTAATTAATATTTATATATTTTGATAATAAGCAAGCACTCATAAATTTATAGCAACAATTTGATTCTAAATAATAAAATTATTTGGTCACAAATATTGGTGCTATTAGAAATTAATAAGATTTAATTAGATAAATTTTATTAATTATTGCATCACCAAGATCAAATAAATATTTATACCTATAAGATATCATTTTATAATCAAAATTTATTTTTCTGTAAAAGTTATCTAAAAGGAAAAACAAAAGTTGATTAATTTAATTTTATTCATCAATAAATTAGTATATCACCAATATAAAATTAATATTTGTGACGAAATAAAATATTATTTTAAAAATGTTTAAATAATTTTTTACTAAAATAGAAATAGGAACTATTAGAAATAGTTAATAATTAGAATTAATTCACTTTCTTTTATTTATTTTCTACCAAAATGAGAAATCGCTGATATAAATAAACATTTATTTCTTAAATAATTAAAATTAATTAATCATAAATTAATAACGCCATTAGAAATTAACTAAAATCAAATTACTAGTTTTTTTATTTAATTAAATCACCTACAAAACTAAATAAACACTAATTCACCAAATAATTAATTAAAATATTATTTTGATAAAGCAAAATATCTATTTTATTTAATACGAAAAAAATATTAAGACAGCTAGCTTATTTTTGTTAAATTTGAATTAATTAAAATAGAATTAATCTTAATTTATTTAATCAAAAATTAAATTTCAAAATTTTTTTATTTTATTGAAATTATTTTTTTTTGTATTGAAAATAGCTATGTATTAGTTAAAAATTAAAGATTTATTAATTTTATTTTAAAAGTCGTCACATTATTTATTCTTAAGTTTATTTCATTCTAAATTGTGCTTTTATTTTATTACTTTGAGACCCAAGTAGGATTGAACATTTATGGCTAGAAATTCATTCAAATAAATTTAAAAAAAATTATCAATATGAATTTATAAATTTATGATAATTTTTTTACACAACTAAAATTTAAAATGGAGAATTGAGGAGATTCAGATCTTTTACTATCTAATGTTAAAATTAATAACATAATTATATTTAGTAATATTTATGGAATAATTAAATTGTAATATGAAATACAAAAACATTTAGTTCTGTTATTTATAAAAATAGAGATCAAAAAATACAGTTCGTGTTATGATATTCAAAGCTTGATTAAAAAAATATTTAGGTAAAATAGAGAGAAATAATAAATTTTATTTTTTAAATATAAATTGAAATTGTTATTGAAAACTATTTTTAAGAATAGTCACATTTTTATCCAATTTATATTCAAAAATATCGTATCTTCCATCAAATTCTTTTATATATTTCAAGCAAGATAAGCATCTTAGAGGGTCTAATAACTCATCATCTTAAGTATATCTATTAAACATTTAAATCTTATTACTTTAAAATTAAATAATTTTCAGTTTGTAGAATAAGTAAGTTTTTTTAATAATTATTTTTCTTTTTATTATCATTAAATACTTAATGTTATAAATATATTTCGCTTGATCAATATTCAAATTTATTTGTCATACATACATTTTTAGCTAAAATATATTTATGCAAACCAACTTGATTAGGACAAATCTAATATTTTGTTTTTGCTATTTAAATATCAATTTAAATGATATAAATTAGCCTTATAAAATTAATAATAATTTGCACAAATTAAACTTAAAAACATTGCACTTAATCAATTAGATAATAATTAACATGGGAAATAAATTTTTTTAAAAAAAACAAACTCAATAAACTATGTTCAAAAACTTAAATGAAGTATGATTTATTAGAATTTAATTTTTTTATTTTAAAATTATTTTTATTTAAAAAAAAGTTAGCTAAATCATCTCTTTAGTCTCATAAAAATATATTAATAAGTTTAGAGTAAAATTAATTAATTTTTTATCTTATGAATTTATTTTTTTTACTTATTTTTAATAATCTTAGTATTTCAGTATAATTTATTATTTAATATATTTATTGAGTTGTTATGAATCTTTTATTATTTATTTTAAGAGTTTTAATCTAAAATTATTTTATTTTTAATATTTTGCTAATTTGTTTATTTTGTTATCAAAGTAGGTATTCAGCTTAGCTTAATGATGACTTTGCTTAAAATTTAAGTTCTAGTTTACAGTAATGCGTTAATCTCTAAATTTTAAAGCTTTATATTGAGTAAATTCAAATATTAATATATATTATTAGGTATTAAATAAAAAAATTAACTAAATAACTTCCTTATTATGAAATAAAAATTTTAGCAAAATACCAAATAAATAATATGATTTATCATAAATAGGCTCTGCTTTAGTAAAATGCACCTAATTACGTAATCTAATACTAGGGTTTGTTTTAATTACTTTGTTTATTTATATTTCTTGTAGCTTTTAAATATTAAATTAAATATTTTTTATTTGATAAAAGAGGAAATCAAAATGATTTATAAAATCTTATGGAGATAGTGCTACCTTTGAAAGACTCTTAAAACTTATAAATGGTTGTGATATTGGCTACGTCTTTAGTATGGTATAAAATGTTACTTTTTGAAATTTAATTTCTAAATTGCTTAAATATAAAAAAACGATGAGAATTTTTTGATTTTTCCCATATTAAATGTTCGAAAATATGAAAATATAATTTTTTACAAAAATGAATTTATTTCAATTTAAATAAACTATTGAAATAAAAATTTCAGTTAAAAATGTCGATATATTTAAATGTTAAATTCATTTTATTTTTTTTTCTTTAATATTTAAAAAAATGAATTTTTCTACTTTTTAGATTTTGATGATATTATTTATTTTTTATTTTTATTGCTGGCCAAACAAACAATTTAATAATTAATTTTGAAAAATAATTTAAATTTATCAATAATAAATAATAAATAGTTCACCTATGTTTCTTTCAGATGAATAATTAAAGAGAATGGAAAAGAAAATGAAGTATACTCTTATGAAATCAAAGAGATTAGTTAAATTAAGAATATTTATTTGATATTGCAGACTTTATTTAATTTAGTTTATATTTAATCTTTTCATTTGTACAAAAAATAAAGCAATCAACTTTAAAAAGTATTAAAAAAGAAAATAATTCAAACAAAAGGAAGGAGATAAATTAAATATGAATATTAATTTTTAGTACAGAAAATAAATTATTTTTTTAACTAAAATATATCCATAATTTAAATCCAACTATTAGAAATTATTTAATAAATCATATCTATTTCATAACGTTAAAAATTATCATTGTTTTCTGTTTAAAAATATAGTTTTCATTTCCCCTTTCTAGAGTAGAAAAGATTTGAGTGTTGAGAGATAGCTAGTTCATTTAATATATTTTTAATATTTAATAATTAATAATAGATTCTTATTTTTTTTATTACCATGCCAAAAATATCACACTCAATGATTTTCTCCCAATTTCTTTAATTAAGTTGATTTTTAACAACTAAATTTTAAATTTCCTGATGAAAAAGGATAATTAAATTCTTAATTTATATTTTTACAAACATACCAGTGTTATTTAATTTATAGCAAGAGGGAATAATGAAGAAAAAAGGAAGGGAAGAGGAGGAATACACATTTTTAGCAAAATAACATAAAATTTAAAATCAAATATTTCAAAAGTATTATTTTACAGTTGTTTATCTTTTTGATCTTTTTATCAATAAAATAGAGGAAACTTATATTATATGTGTGTGATTTATTTTTCAATTTACAAATTCTTTATTGGTATCTAGTTAACTAATTTTGTAAATTTGGTAACAAATTATTCACCAAAATGCATACTCTTTTTATTTCTTCAGTTTTTGATTAATTAATTGAGTTTTCGATGCTTCTATTATTGATATTATATTACACTTTTAAAAAAATATCATCAAATTTAAATTATTTAATTATAGTGAAGCAAATCAGATATTTTTATACTATGGGAAATACTTAACAACAACAAAAAAAAGAATTACAATAAAAAATTTTTTCTACAATTGAAAAAGTAATGTTTAATGCTACTCATATTTTTTGTTTTAAATTTTCTTTTTTTCAAAGTTTAAAAAGTCATCTGTTTAAACTCATGAGAATTTAAGGTTAAATTTAGAGTAAATCTTTACTTTTTAATATCACTAATTATTATTTGATTTTCAATAATTAAATTAATGAGAATTTAAAGATTTTCAATAATTTTTTATAAAATTTGAAGCATTTTTTTAATATTTTTAAAAAATGAATTTGTATTATTTTATGATTGGCTTCCTTTTTTTAAAATTATTTAATTTAAAATTTTTTTTGCTTACTTTAAAATCTAAAAATATTTTTAGAAATAATAATTTATTATTTATTTTAAGATATTGTGGTTATGATAACGTTAGAGTAAACATTTTGAGTTCAAGCTTAGCAAGATGTACTAATCTCCAAATTTTACAACTTTAAATGGGGTTAGATATTAATTTATTAGATTTTTTATTTAAACAAAGTATAATTTTAATAATTTTTTTCATGTTAGTTATTCAATAAAAAATTGTATAATTTTATATCCAATTTAGAATCAAAAATATTTTCTAATTAACATACTTACTTACTTACTTACTTACTTACTTACTTACTTACTTTTAAATTACAAAGCTGGAACAGTTTTGAATTAGAGAGTATGGCAGAAATAGGTAATGCTTTAGTAAGATGCACTAAACTACGCTCTTTGATGCTTCCCCTTATGTAAAAGCTAATTTATATATCAATCAAATAACTATGTTAATTTCTTCACATTTTTGATCATATTCATGACTCTTTTTTTGGTTTAAAAATGGAATAATCTTAAGTTTAACAATTTTTATTTAAATTCTCAAATCTGAAATTTACTATATTTAAAATAATTATTTTCGTATTAGAGGACTTAAAATTGGAAATTAAGGGGTGTTAAACATAATCTCGGCTTTAGAAAACTGCTTAAATATCTAATATATTATCCTAGAGCTTTAGTAAATATTTTATAGTTTACAAATATTTGTTTAAAATGCTTAAAGTATAAAATTACCTCTTAAGAGTGTTAAAACTTACCAAAATAAAGTTTGTTTTGATAAAAATATCAGGAATAGCATCAATAATAATAGAAAATCTAATAAAATATTTTTAATTCTATAAGCTAAAAATGTTTAATAAAAAACAGTTACACCCAAATAGATGATGAAGCATAACAAAAAATTAGAAGATAACTCAAAAAAGCAAAGAAGCTAGTTAAATTAAGACTTTTAATGTGATAAGAAATAGTTTCCATAAAATTTAATACTCTCTATGAATACTCTTTCATTATGTTAACGTGTTTGTGATTACTTAATATATTTGAGTTTTACAAATTAGAAAATAGGATTTTGATTTAACAGTTGAACGATGTAAATTTGTAAGAGTGTTAATTTATTAATTTTATGCAAAATTCATTGAAATTGTATACACACATTAAAAATATATAAAGAAAAAATATGAAATAAATTATTTATAAAATATAAATATTAATTATGTTTAATTATTCATTGTATTATATGCTTAAATAACCCATAAATAGCATTTGATTCTATTTATTACTAAAAGACATGAGATACTATCTTAAAGGCTGGGCTTAAAAGTTTTATTTGTATTTTTTTAAATATTTATTATTAGAATTCAGCTGAGTTGAATTAATTGCAATTTTAATTATTATTTTCAAACAACTTTATTACAGTTTGAGAAATCACATCTAAGAACTCTTCGTATTAAGATATTTTTTGATTGCTTTTAAGGATAAAATATTTTATTTCTCCCTTTAATTGTGTCTCTGAGAAATTCATTAGATTGTTATTATTTTTATCAAATAACTTTAAGTTTTGAATTGCCTGATTGATAGCTTTAGGATATTATGTCAGCAATTCTTTGTCTTCTTTTAGGAAAGCATAGAATTTTTAATGGTTTTTCAGCTTGCTCTCAAGATGTGCATATTATTTTTGCTAAACTAATCCTTGAACCTTGGGAGCAGATAGTATCAGATCTCTGATTTAAGACTTTACTGACTTTATCATGGCTTTTAACTAAGAAAGCACATGCTAACGTATAGTCTCAATAACTACATTTTCAATGCCATCTATAGTGCTGTTTACAGAATTATATATTGGTTGTTAAACTAAATTTGACACCACTTCTGTAAAGGCATTAGAAGAGAATTGTAATTCATAGTTGTCCTTAATGAAGCTTTCAAGGTTTTCAATAATAGATTTTTTGTGGTTTTTACATATATTTTTGGATAGGCTGCTAACCATTTCTTTTTAAAATTAAGAAAAGCTTAAGTAGAAAAAGCTTTTTTTGAATGCTCTGTAGATGCTGTCTATTTACTGAATAGAAACAAATTATATAACTTGATTTTACTCCAAGATTTTCTTGCAATTTTCTTAAAATTTATATGAAAGTAAACGGAGATTTTAGAAGGTTTGGTCTTATGCCATCTACGATGTGATAAAAGTAATTTCTGGAGAGTATTTTATAACTTCCTTTGTTAGGGCATTCTTAAGACTTATTTAAATCATTAGTTCGTTTTGAACTCTGTCAGCTGAAGACTCGCTAATTTAGGTAAGCATGTGAATGTAGTCGTTAATTTAGAGTTTTCTTATATTTTCAATTAAAAGAAGAGACTTTTTGCTTAGGTAATCTTTTAGATTCAATCCTTCAACATCAGCAATTTTTTTAACAGCACTAGCTATTCCTTGAACTTATCTATCTTATTCTTCAATCACGAGAGGATATTTAAGATCTATATCAAAGTCTACAGGAGTGCACAAATCCAAACCTGAGGGAGTTTAGCTAGCAGCAGAAGTACGAGTTGAAGGTGTATTAGAGTTTGAATTACCATCTTGCAAAATCTATTGAGCTTGTAATAGATAGAGAGAATTTGCAAGTTAAAAAATACCACATGCAAGAGGGATCAAAGATTTCCATTTTAAAGGCTTACGATCAAAGAGTTCAATAATGAATGGGATTTCTTCATTTTAATGCTCTTTAAGCATTTGCTCAGTAATTTAATCATCTTAGAAATATTCATTCACTTAGATGAACTATAAACTTTCTTTTTTAGATGGATTTCTATAGAGTTCTTTTATTTCTGTTTTCAGCTCTCTAATTTAATCTTGTATCTTACCTCTGATTACTTCTTCATCCTTGATTCTCTTAAAGCACCCACTCTAAGTAATGTAAGACTCGAGCTATTTTCTGTCATACTTATTCTAGTTAAATATTTTAGACTCTTGCAATTAATTCTAAAAATGCTTGCTTAAAACAAGACTTTATTCTAGCAATTCTTAGTTGTATTCTTATTACACTAAAGACTGAGATTATAATTGTATTATTTGCAGTGCTTAGTGCAGATCATTCTTTTAGGCTAGAATTTCTTCACATTTATCTAGCATCTAAAGAGATTTAGCATGTTTTTTCAAAGAAAGCAAAGCAATTGCTTTAATGTAATGAGCTGCTAAGTTATTTGGATTTTTTTAGATAACCTCATCTGATATTTAGAGTGATTCTGTGAATTTATTGTCCATAAGTAACTTCATCCCCTCATTAATTAAATAAGAAGGATTGACAATATTTTTCTCATTGACTCTTTTTTGAAATTCTTCTTTGAAAATTGCATACTCTTTCCTGACTTTCTCAGGCTCTTTTCTCATGAACTAAATCTTGCAATAGAATGTTGCCCAAATTTCTTCTTCTTGCTTCCTCATGTATTATTTATTTTTAATAGCTTCACAGGTATTAAGAGTCTTACAGTAGTCCCAAAAAATCTCATCCATTTTAGAAATGTCTTTCATGTTTTAAAGCTATCTCTCACAAATCTAAGCATCTACTTTATCTCTTTCCTCTATTAAGTTTGATGAAATCTTATTCTTCAAGATAAAGCTATCTTTTGAGCCATCTATAACCATTTGAGCGCTACCATCCTATCCACATCTACCAGCTCTGCCAAATGCCTAATCCTCCACTCTCTTATTTTTTGGTGTGAAAGTTACAATAACATGCAATCCACCTAAAACATATTAACAAATAAATATATTTTAATATATAAAATTTTATATAAATAATTACCGTTGTTAATTATACTTGGAGATAGCTTTATATCAGTTCCTCTGCCAGCTAGATTTGTGCTTATAATTATGCAAAAGTCGTTTATTTATTCTTTTTCGATACTCTCATCGCCACTGTAGTACTCTATGATTTTTATGTTTGAGAATTTTTTAGAAATCAATTTTGAAAGATATTTGCCAAACTTTTCTGATTCAGATATTATCAAGCAAGGTCTTCCTTATTGCATTTTCGTTCCTATTTCGTTAATCATAGTTTTTTGGAAATCCAAAGTTGTTTTTTCAATTAAGGGTGGGAATATTTATAGTTTTCTTGGCTTGAAGGGAGGTACTTTCAAAGCATCTATTGTGTAAAATTACTCTAAAACATTAATTGATTAAAAGGTGCCTAATGTACCTGTTAATCCAACTAAATTGCTTTTATAGAGTAAAAACATGTATATGTTAGAAACAAAATTAACAGTCATGTTCATAGGTGTGACAGTAACATTTTCCTTCATTTAAATGAATTGATGTAAACCTCCTCTCCATTAAGTGTTTTACTGAGCTATGCCTGTATTGTCGTAGTCAATAGGAATAATTTTGTCGTTCTCAACTTTATACTCTTTGTTTCTTTAAAGTTGCAAAGCATGGAAACCATTATTGATCCATTCTTTCATTTGAGACATTGCAAATGACTTCATATGACTAGGTATTTACTTATCAATCTCAGCAGAAACTTCGCCGCTCATAAGAACTTAGTTGATAAATTCAGTAATAAAATCTTCAGCTCTGCAACAATATTTCTTCTCTTATTTTTCTACAAAATAGTAATACCCATCTAGATATTGATCTCTCATCTAAGTAATTTTGTACCAGATAAGCCATAAAATTGTATTCAGCTTAGACAACCCTGGAATACTCTTAGCGAGTGAAGTAGAATGGTTATGTTGATCAATAAACATGCAATCGACTTCATCAACTATAGCAAAGTCAAACATTCTACCGCATCTAGTACCTCTCTGCTCATAATAATCTCCAAGTAAATCAGCAGCGTAGCTTCCAACATCGCCGTAGACAACATCTTTTTTATAAGTTTCGTTTGGCTCACTGGAGCGAACTTCTTCTTAGCCAATAGAACCGCACGTTAATCCTAGCTCTTCATAAAACTCTTCGAATTCTTCACAGTCTCTCTTAGCAAGCTCTTTGTTTGAAGTGTAAACATCAACTTTATCCTTCATTAAACTTCTAGTGGCGGCCATCAAAGCTACAGTAATTGACTTGCCTTCTCCAGTATTAATTTGTAAGATTCTTCCTTTTTATTTTTGTTTATATAAAAACATCAAGCAAGAAATGATTTAAACTGAACGTGGCTTAATTTTCCTAACTTTTTCCAAAGCTTTGCAAGACTTAATCAAATAGTAAATGTCAGGATACCTCTTTTTTAAATCATCTAAAAACTATCCATTCATGCCTGCATCATACTTACCAAAGAGCTTCATGAAAAACTCTCTTTCATATTGAGTGAGTTCGTTAATCTATTTTAAGATATTATCAACTTCTTCGCTGAAAAATTTAGGCTAAGTAGAGTTAATAGTAGGCTTTCTTTCAATTTTTTATTAATTCTATTAATCAGATTAAATTTTTTGTTTTTTATCTTGCTTGTGTGGATAGTGTAAATCTTATTGATTTGTTTATGGTGAATAATTGTTCTATTCAGATATTTATTTCTTTAATTAATTTGGAGTGTTTGGCTGTTATTCCTAGTTGCTTTCTGATTGGATTCTTTTAATTTATTATTAGATAGGAGAAACATCTCTTTCCTTCTTTTAATTAAGTAATTTATGGATCTGAGGCTGAATATCTATGCATTATTATTGCTATGGTTGATATTAAACTTTCTAAATATTTATTATTTAATACTTTTTATCATTCTATTTTAATTAGTTAATTTTGTCATTTTAGTCATTTTTTTATTAATTATTGAGTTTCTGATTGTTATTTTACTCATAAGGTTTTTCGAATTACCTTTCTCGACTATGAACACCCTATATCTATATTTAATTTACATTTCTTCTTTCATTTTCTTTGTCTTGCTGATAATGTCTGAAGGCATCTAAATCATAATGAGTTACAATGTCATTATCTGTTTTTATTCTCGCGGGGTACAACTGCTTTGGTTCTTTTTTAATCACATTCTTACCAGTTTTTGGCTGAAGATATTCATTTAAGTAAACTGTATCGAATTTAGTCATTGCTTTAAATTTATTATAAGGAGTATCTTTATTCTAGCCTTATTTTTCAACTTCAAATATGCTTTAAGAAACCTAATCCATAAGATTTAAAATATTTTAGCATTCAATTTTATCGCACATCCAATAAGACTACAAGAAAACATCATAATGCATCTACTTTTAGTTGAATCTTTTGCAGTTTAACTGTATCAACTGAACAATTTAATGATAAATTAATTTTTATTTCTCCTTATTTTTTTATTAGAGTGGGAACTAAAGGTCTTTGCTAGAGTTGAGCATTTCCTTGATTTTGTTAACAGCCACTAAAATATGCATCCTTTGCTACTTAACCATAAAGTAGAGCTCAAAAAGAAGATCAATCATATAAATGCCGAGCCCCTTTTCTGTATACTTAGCTACAATTTGGTCTTTAAACTAACAAATATTATTAATCAACTCCTTGATCAAATGAACATTAGTAAAGTTGTATTTATCAAGCATCATAGCGATTAAACAGCTATCTGTTTTACCAATACCTTCATGAGCAGCTTTGCTTATCAATTTTTCAACATCAGCATATGGCTCAGCCAAATAATTCCTCTCTATATCCATTGCTTCAAATATCTACCTTGGATAATACAAACAAAAGTTTAAATAAATTTATTGATATTTAAAAGAATTATGTGTTCTAATGATTTCTTAATTTCATAAATATTTTGAATGAATTCTAACAATAAGCTTGTTAGATAATAAAAGCTAAAGGACGAATCCTTTCAAATTTGTGTTTTTTTAAATTTTGAAAAGGAATATTGAGATAATATGAAATAAACATAGCTAAAAGAGAAGTATTTAAGAAAATTAGCTTCCATAATTGTTAAATCTTAATAATTTTTATTTAATCATTTTTTAAATAAATTAATTTTATCTTATTTTTTTGATTGAAGTTAACAATCAATATTAAATAAATTTAAAATAACATAGTAATTTTTATCAATCTAATTTTTAATTAATAACTGTCTGACTGAAAATATCTCCTTTCAAAAATTAATAAATTTCCAACATTAATTTAAATTTAAAAATCTTAACAAAATTTAATTTATCAAAAAAGATCAAGCAGTAATTAATTATTTGCTTGTGGCAAAAAGTAAATCTAATAAACTATGAGTTATTCAAAATAATTTATTTCATCAAACTCATTAAAGAATTTAAAAAATGTGAATAAAAATTTATTTTTTCAATTTCTAAATTTAAAAAAAAATGATCATCTTTTTTAATAACTAAAATTCATCTTTATTTTTATAACACTATTAAATTTAGTTAAACTCATTTGTTTCAGATTGTAACAAAATACACAAATATTTTTATCTTCTAAATGTATTCTTTATAGATTTACTTCTTTTCATTCGTTAAAAAGTTAACTGAAAAATTATTGAAATACAAATATTTAAATTAATATGGTAAATATTGTTTAAATTTATACTCATTCTATCCTTATTAATTAAGGTCATTCAGTGAATATTTTTATTTCTAAAAATAGCCCTACAAAAATAAAGATAAATGTTTTTGATTTTAAACCTAAACAAAGCTGAAGTAATAAAATGGAAAAACATTATTTGCTCCCGTTTATAAATTAAAAATGTATTTTCAAATTATTATTTTGAGTATTTATAAAATAAATTTAATGAACTAAAATTAATTTATCAAAAAGTAAATATGTGGTAGATAAATTTATTACAACTTTAAATTTTTAAAGGGATTTAATTATCTCTATTAAAAGCACAAGCTTTGTTTCAGATTAATTTATGCTTAAATGGATACAATTTTAAATCAGAAGCAGCTTAGCTCAGTGGTCAAAGATATTCTTAGAAAGTATGTCCAATTTTAAAAAAATTTATATTATTTTTAATTTAAATATTAGGATTTAACTAGGTTAAAATTTTGCTTCACAAATCCTAATCATATTTCATAGTATAATTTTTTATTTATTATTTTAGCTAGAGAAAAACATTTTATAGCAGTTAAATTAATATAAATAATACAAACTTTCGCTAAGATTAACTTACAAGCATATAATAAATCTAAGAAAAAGATTTATATATCTTTTTACTAGCTAATTTTATTTAGATTTAATGATATTATACTAAGATAATTTTAACTTAGAAAGTTTATTATAAAAAAAATTAATAAAATTAAAAATCAATCTACTCTTTTTTTAAGGCATTATTTTTGGATTTTAGTACTCATACGTTTATATGTATATATATTTAATAAAGATTAAAATATGATTATATTTTTCAAGATTCGTTAGTTTATTGCAATCCATTGCATCTAGTATTATTAGGATATGCAACTTAATCTATAAAGTAAAAGTCGTTTAGTGGTTTGCCTTGTTCGACTGCTTCAACAAATTCCATTAATGCTAAAGCAGGAGTAATTTAACTATCTTCAGGTACTTAATAAACTTCGTTATTATAGGATTTTTTTAAAGAAAAAACATGTAGTACGCATGAAACTGCCCACACACCCCAGTCTTATTTTATTGTTCTTATGTAATTGAAAGCATCATACAGCTGCTATCTCACACCTTCTATTCTTGTCATATCACTATCACTACAACCTACTAGAGCGTGATTACCATTAATACAGTCGATTTATAAATATTTTGTAATAAAAAATTAATCATACAAAGAACTAATAAAGAAAACAGGAACATTAATTTGATTAACAATGTATTATTATAAAAAGCATTTATAGATATTGAGATCATCATACAAATAGAGACAACCTTAAGGCTAAATTATTTATCTATTTCCATCTGTAACGAAATCAACCCATATAGCATTCTTATGTTATAAATCTGGGTTATTAAATTCAACATGAAATCCACAATCTGGAGTAGCAAGCATCTTGATTGTTTTTGGTAGGTAATTTCGTAAATACTAAGACCAAGCATAGGAGGCTTAACCTCCTGCGCTTTCTCCTCCTAGAACTACAATAGAAGACTTCAACAATCCAAATCTTTTAGATATATCATCTATTATTTCTTTCACATTATCACTTCCTCTAAAATACAAAGTCGTGTTTTTGTAAACAATAGGTTCTTTGCTGCTTTAATAAAATGTTCCATCACAATATTTGATGTAAAATCTATTCCAATTATAGAAAAGAGGGTTATACTCCTCTTTTGGAGAGTTTACACCATTATCAGAATAAGTTTGATTCCAAGTGCTACTTGAGCCTTCATTAGTAAATGAGCGCTAATAGCAGCTTTCTAAGATTTCTTCTTCAGTTTATCCAGGACAATAGAATCCACCTTCCATGTATAAAACAAATTTTTATTCACCTTCGCCATAACCTTTAGTATAATAATATCCTGGAGCTGTCCCATCTAAACATTTTGCAAGCTTAGCATCTTACAATAAAATTAGCTAGCTAGATTCCTTTCCATTAATTTTAATTATAAAAAGAAGAACTAGTAGTAAAGTTAAAACTAAATTTTTCTTCATTTTATTTATATTTCAAATAATTAATAGAATATTTTAGTGAATAAGCAATTGATACTTTCTTGTTTCTTCTTCATTTAAAAAAATAAGAAATATAATAGCATTTTCAAGTAAATAAAAATAGAAAAATCAAAAATATCTTACTGATTTTTAAGTTAAAGATGAAGGAGAAAAAATTAATGATTTACTAAAATCAGTTTAAAGTAAATTTTATCTAAATATATCAAAATAAGGTAGGCAGGCTTTAAGGATTATATGCATTTTTTAAAGTAAATATAAATTTTAAAAGAGAGTATCATCTTCATTTAAAAAATAAGAAATAAAATTATATCATTTTCAAGTCAATCAAAGTAGAAAAATTAAAAATATCTTTCTAATTTTCAAGATGGATGAAGATGAAAGAGAAAAAATTAAAGACTTACTAAAATTGGTATCAAATAAATTATATCTCAATATTTCAAAAAAAGTAGGCTGGCTTTAAGAATTACATAATTTTTTAAAGTAAATTTTCATTTTAAAGAGAGTATGATTTTAGTTAGGTTGATAATTTATTTAGAGTTAAAGTAATTCTTTTACATCTAAAAACCTGAATTAATATAAGATTTAACTATAGTATGCAAATTACTTTTTTTTATACAAATACTTTCTTTATACATAACATACACTCTTTGCCTAATCAAAAGATTACTTGATTATTTTTAAAAATGTATCAAACAGTTAATGAGAAAGGAGAGAGAAAAATAATTAATAAAAGTAATAGTGCTTTGTACTTAGAATAATTTATTCATTGGATTAGCAAATCTTTAAATCTCTACTACCTATACACATAACAAATTTACCCAAAAAAATGAGTCTTCAAAAAAGCAAAAAAATTAAATATTGATTAATAATTCTTTGATATTTCCCTAATATTTCGCGAAAAGGTAATAAATAAACATATAGAATACTCCTACCATTCATAAAAAAATATTAATTAAAAACAAAAAAAATATATTAACAAACAAAAAAAAACACAAACAGACAGACAGACAAAATACATTCATACAAATAGAACTCAAAATTACTTATAAAAAATGGACAAATTAAAGAGTGAGTATACAAACTTTAGAGAGAGGATATTCTGCTAGGATATTGACGCTTCTAAGATAAAGCAATTTAGTGATAGAATAAAGCAGCAGCTTACTTCTAGCGAGAGCGAAAGACACCCTTTTGAAGTGATTTCTCTCTTAGAAAGTATGTATAATCATAACAAATCTATTAATACAGGAGCTGCACCAACTTTGGACACTGTCCATTTGTTTGACCTAAATCTTACTTTAAATTAGCTTCAATCACTAAAAAGATGCATCCAAAAGCTTGACTATCCTTAACAAATACTAGATTCTCTCGATTTCTTGTTTTCGTTTATGTTTTCAGATGACAACAACAAGCTCTTTTTAATAAACTGCAAAATCATTAATGACATTCTTGTTAAATATAAAAAGACTCTCAAACTAAAGAATGAAGAATACCAGCTTAGGTCAATTAAATAAATTGAGCTTTTGCTTGAATACGGTAAAAAAAATAGCTCTCCACTGCTAATTCACCACCTAGAAACAAATGGGATTAGTAAACTCATGAAATAGCTATCAGCCAGCTCTGAAGTTTAGACTGAAATCAAGTAATAATGCTTTGAATTGCTTCAAAAATATTTCGATACTGAAGGTGATTCAGAAGATTTCGACAGTGAAGATCAAAGCAGCAACAATAGCCAAGAAAGCTATAGTCAAAATTGAGAAAATATGAGTGCAAGGATACCCTCATATAAATCTGAATTCTCTCGCCAAAGCATTTGTACACAATTCTTAACCAGCTTTGGTGATCTCAGATTTATATTGAATAAATCCTTTCTTCTCAGCGATAATTCTATTTGATCTAATTACTCTATCTCTCTCTATTAATCTAAAGTATTAGTTTACCTGACTGTCTTTTTTTGATTTATGACTTATTATTATTATTCTAAGAGTCTTTTAAACTGAGTAAAGCTTTTAACATAATTATTTATTAACATACTAATTACTTTATATATAAGTATTCATTACTGACCAGATAACAAAGAAATTTATAAAATTTCTTTATAAATTATATCAAAAAAGAAATAAAAAGCTAATTTATTACTTTGCTAAAAATTTATTACAATTTTTTACTCATTAAATCCATGTTAAAAAACAATCAACTACTATAAACAATCACTATAACTAGCTATCTAACTAACCATATAAAAAATAAACTATTCATTTTAAGCTTTTGTTATTCATATACTCTATTTAATATATTAATATTTGTTTATTCATTGAATAATTAATTCTTGTACTATTAGTTCATTATAATTTTATTTTCCTTAAATTTATTTTATTCATTTTAATTAGTAAAATATTTAATGCCTAATTTATCAAATTTACCTTCAAAAAACAAAGATTAATTAATTTCTTAAAAAAGTCTAGAATAAATAATATTGGTTGAGGCGTTTGGATTTATTTTTTAAATTTATTCTAGCCTTGAGGATAAAATTTTAATTTTGCTATTTTTTCTAAAAGCTTCAAAGCATATAAAATATTACTTATAATTATTATTAATATATAAATGTATTCAATCATTTTAAGACTAAAATCTATTGATGAAATGAAATATTTTTTTATTCTAATTTTTTTCAAAGTATTTGCTAAACGTTTAAGCATTATGTGTGATCATATAAAGAAATTTATTTGTTTATTAATTACTTAATTGATTTTTTGTTTGCTTTTATAAAGAAATTTTATTATTTATTTTTAAGGAAATATTTATTTTTTACTTTAAAAAAATGTAAAAGTCTTCAAAATATCTTTTTTAAAATTAAAAAATGAATAATTTATCTATTACTTCAATTTAACTTTGTTTGTTTAATCGCGTCAATTATTGATTAATCATTTCATCTATTATAAAATTTGAGTAAAACCTTAATGTAAAATAAAAAGATAATAAAATTAAAGTAAGAGAGAGTATATTCTAAAGATACATGATTTATTTATTGCAATTTTAAAAGGTTGGTTGTATGGAAGTAATTAAAATGATTGATTGTTAGCAAGATTAAAAATTTTAAAAGTTATTTATTAATTACAATTCTTAAAACATATATTTTTTATAGACATTAAATGATGCAATTTTTTGAGTAAAATGATTTTTTATTTGTTTATATTTTAATGTTTATGTAAACTTTTTTTGGATTTTTTATGTTTCTATTTTATTTAATAATTATTATATGTACTTAAATTTAATTAAAAAAACACAGAGCTGATAGAGAATAAATACTGGCTTGATGATGCCAATTGTTTGAGGATTTGGTGAGAATGGGTGGTTTTGTTAAGCAAGAAAGAAAATCGAAATTATTTTTATTATACTCTTTGTTATTATTTGAATATAGGGATTTCGCTTTTTAAAAAAGAGTTAACTATGACGAAACCATTCTATTTTATTTTAATTATTATATTGGTTGAGTTAGAATAGAATGATTCGAAGTTAACATTTAGATCTATTAAATTGATTTCAATTATCAGGATTTATAAATATATAAACAAAATTTTGAAGGATATTCTCACAAATGGTAATATGATTTTGATTGTTAGACTCACTGAATATTTCGAAAATTGCAAATTTATTTGTTTTTATTGTTAATATCATATAGAAGATCAAATTATTTTCTCTAAGCAAATAGCTACCTCCAAGCTAGAAATCGTTACCACCCATCATAAATTCTCCTAACTTATCGATTTGAGGAATGCGTTAGAAGTGAGGTAAATATTAAGCAAAATCATTTATATTTAACGCAAATTTTCTGTCTAAATAGAATTTTTCTGATTTCAAAATAAATCCATTTTGCAATTTAGCAGTATTTTTTGGGTTCAATTTGATTTTCAAATATTTGCTGAGAAGTCTATCGGCTTAAATAGTTCTTTATTCTAAAAATTTTAATATGTTCACTGGCATATGCATCTAAAACTTTTTCTTGATATCTTTACATCTAAATTTAGATAGTTTTATAAAATTAATAATGTATTTTATAAGTAAAATAAAAATGATTTATAATTTACTGGTAAACAATTTCAGCTTAGATCGGGCCAAAAGGAATAGAATTAAATTTAAAGAAGAGCTCTTGTTTAGACTAGTTATTTGGTGATAAACACCAATTAGATACAGTTGGCTTAGCAAATGCCTGGCAAGTGCTTGATCCTGTAAGTGTTACATAAAGTTAATCTATAGGGACTTAAGCCAAGTTTTTGTAATAAAGATTTAAATTTAAATAAATTTGATCTTGATCTCTTTCTTGTTAGCTGATGCATCCAATTTATAATCCTTCTTTGGTTTCTAAGTAAACAAGCTTCTATAAAAAGATAGCTTGCTTGTATTTAAGCAAATTATCCTTCTGCATGGCATACTAAGAAAAGAGACTCCTATCAAACTTTATTATCTACAAACTGATGCACTGGCTACCATTATTTTGCATCTGATCATAGTATTCATAGACATTTAAATGAGGATAAATAATTTATTTCATTTGGCTATCTATCGAGCCATTCGATAGCAAATCTTCTGTATCATCCTATGACATAGCTTTTTTCTTTTCAATCACTTTTATTATTAGTAAAATATAATTTTAAAACCAAAGTTGATAAAATATTTATAATAATAGCTAAATAAATAATATAAACAGAATTAAAATATTATTTGATGTAAACATATGTGAATATTCCTAATATTTTCTTAAATAGTTCAATTTTTATAACGTTTAAACCATCAAATATTTTTTATTGATTAAACAAATTATTTATTAGATAGAATTTTATATTTTATTTTTTCATTACAGTTTATTGGTGAGAAAAGCAGCACTGATTCTTCATTTTGGACATTTTTGTTTTGCTTTTAATCAGATTTAAAAGCTTGGTTTTATTAAGTGAAAGAGTTGGGTCTTTTTACTTCTTGTTACTACTTTGTTCTAGAGTTATAATTTATTTAGCTTTGGTCAACAAAGAAATTTTGCTAAGAGCTTTTTAGTTTAAAAATTGTTATTTTAAATTTTTTAATTAATTTTTTTTTTACTTAAAGGCATTTGGGAGTGTGTGCTACCTTTTGTGTCCAAATCCATCTTGATAAGAGCGACTTGGAGATCCGTTAAAACTCTAATAATTACTAGCCTAAATTTATGGATTACCTTCTACACTATTGTTTAAATATCTAGTGTTAGGAGATTTCCTATCTGATGACAAATGTCTCTTTTATTAAAAAATAAATTTTTTTAAATTCTATTTTTGGTTCTATTCAATTATTACTCTATTAGTACCATAGGGTTCGAATATTTTATGTCTTTTTTTTGCAGAGTTAGCTAAATCTTTTTCTTATAAATTTTTTTAATTAGATGATTGTAGAGGAGTTGAAGGAGGCTTTTCTGAGGATTTAAATTATTTTGAAAATATCATATTATTTTATGTCATAACAGGAGTAGTTGGGAAGGGAAGAGGAGGTAAATTGTTGTTGTTGTTTAGATTGTTTAAGCTAAAGTTATTTTAGTTTTATCTTGAAAGGCCATCTACCTTTTAATTTAAAGAATTAAATGCTAACTCCACTTGGGCTATTTTCTCAACTAATCTCTTATTCTCTTTCTATAAATTTACTATTATTGTTTATTTTTCTTAATCTGTCGTATTTCTCAGCTTGTTGTTATCTTACAAAACTTCCAAATCTTAAATTAGAATTTTTTCTGGAGAGTGATTGTTATCCAAATTATTCTCAGACAAACCTTCTTTAGAATTAAATTCCAGGTAGAGCTTTTTCTTTGATGGTTCTTGATAATCTTAAAAATCTGAAGTAGATGGTATTTACAAGTTCTAGCTATTCTTTTGATTTTGTTGAGCTTGCTGTTTAATCGTTTTTTATAGCTCTTAAATTGTTTGATTCAGAATATCTATTTGCTTTAATTACATTGAGCACTATTCGCTCATCTGGTTGTAATTCTTCAAAATAATTTTATATTTTTCTTCTCCTTCATGAGTTGCTGATATGTTTTACTTTGAATTCGACCTCTGTATTCCTTCTTCTAATAAACTAAGTGCAGAAGCCCTTTTCTATGAATTATCTCTACTCAACTGCTACAAATTTACTTATTTTGACTCTAAAGCTTGTATTTTTTAGCTATATAGCTCATTTTGCTTTTGCAAATTTGCTATCCTTTCTTCTAGGAATTTCAGTTCATTGACATTGCTATTTTAAGCCAGAGATTTCGTTTCCATTTCGTTTTTTTTGTCTTTGAGCTAAGTTTGAATTGTCAATATTTGCTTCTCAAACATCACATTAATTGACTACAAATTCCCTATTTCATTTTTCTAAATCTAAATAGTTTCGTTGAGCTATTTTTACTTTTCTAAGTTTTTCTTTTGGTTTTCTTCTAGTGTTGCATTTAATTAGCAAATTTCATTTTAGAGTGAATCAATTAATTAAATATAATTTGTTTTATCTGTAATAAGTCCAACATTTTTATTTTCAGTTTCAACCTTTGTCATTTTTAAGCATTATTTTTCTTCTTCCATTAAAGTGATTTGTTTTTGAAGCTTATCATTTAGCTCTTTCAATTAATCTATTTCTCTGCTCTGTTGTTACTGTTTTTACTTTGACTCTTCCAAATCCTTTTTCAGTAAACTCAGAGCTTTCTCTTCTGACTGCTTCTTTGAGTTTTAAGTCTTATTATTTTCATTAGAAATTCTTTCCAAAATTGAAATTTGCTAGTTAAGCATCTATATTGTTTCTTGCTATCCACTAGATTGTACTATAAGAGCTTCCTTTTCTTAAGCTATTAGCTAATAATCTTTCTATAATTGAACAAAATCAATTTATTACTTACTTGGCTTGAGCTATATCTATTCATTCAATTACTTGACCTAATTATTTAAATTGATTAGCTCAGTATTTAGCTTTTCATTCTCCTTAACTAATATCTACTCTCTTTCCTCATCAAATTATTGTTTGTCTTACTTGCTTTACAAAAATTCATCTTTTTATTTTAGCTTTTTTTCCATCTGCAAAAACTATTCCTACAAAACGTTATTCAACTGAAGCATTTTTTCAATTTCGGTATTCTTTTAACTAATTTTCTGTTGAAACTAAATTGTTTGCTCTTAATTTTCATTTTTTAACTTTGATAAACTCTCTTTGAGAGATTAAATCTCTATATCTCTAGCATGAATTTCATCTTTGGCTTATTTTTTATCTTTTAGCTGCATAGCTTGCTGAATATTTTTTAATATTTCTAATTCATTCCCAATGCTTGATAACCTCTCCTCCATAACCCTGTTTTAGTGCTGCAAAGCTAATTTTTCTTGTGTTAACTGACTATTTTACTCCTCTAGCTGCAAAATTTTACTCTCCCACTGCCTCTTATGACTTTCATTTGGATGATCCTGCTTTTCTGAATTATTAGATATATTATTTGGTATTTCTCCAAACGAAGATCCGCTAAAAATAATATTGTTGGAAGAATTACCTTGTATATTTTAATTCAAAATGCTACTTTTCTTAGTCCCTATACTTTCTATCATGGAAGTTAGTCTTTAATTCTCTTTTTTGCAAAATTTTATTTCAGTTTCTAGTGAATGGATCTTAACCCTTTGATCTAGTACTTCTTATCTCTCCTAATCTAATTTTGTACTGAGATCACGATTCGTGACCTTATAATCCTCTACAAGTTGCTGCAGTATCCTTTCTTCCTTTGATTTTTCATTTTGTAATGCATAATCTGCAATTTACATGAGCTGCTTAGCTGTTTAATACTGATCTTGCTAACTTAATCTGCTTGGAGTATTTGATCTTTAATTTATATCTTTTGAATAATATTATTATTGCGCCTCAACAGCTGAATTTAATGCAAATCCTTCTTATTTCGTTTTAGAAAGTTGCTCGTATTTCTTCAATAAAGAAGTGTGGTCTTCTTCGAGGCTCTTAAGCTACTTTTAATCTATATCCTTTGTATGCCCATCGTCTTTTTACTCGCTTGAGTTACTTTTCTCGTATTTAAGACTTACTGGGCTTTGAGGCTTAAACATTTTTATTTTTAACTAAATTAAGTTAAGAAAATTAAATTGAATTTAATCTTTCTTCTAATAAAAAAATTAATACAATTTAATTTTAATTGCTTAAAAACAACTTCTTCTTTCTTTTCCGCAAAATATGTTGTAAACTAAATTATCTCCATAAATATAAATATGATATTTAGTTAATTAACGAATAATTTATTTATTTATTTATTTCATAAGTAAAAAATAAAAATAATTATTGAATAGATATATTGATAGATCTATAGGTTATTCTATTAAGCAACAATTATATATTTACAATTATAAAATATTCATTATTTATTCTTAAATAGGATCTTCATATTACTGATATTTTTCAATTCATACTTTTATAAATATACAAAAACAAATTCAATTAAATTCATTTTTCAAAATCTTAAAATATTTAGCAAATATCATAAAATTAGATTTTTTATTTTAATAAGTAAAGAAGAAAATTTCATATCATACAACAACAAATACCTTTGTTCAAAAAATAATTTATTTTTTACCTATTGCCTTTTTTTTCGTTCCATAATTTGACGTGAAGAAGACAGACCTGAAATATTTAGGTAATATTTATAATTACCGTATTATTATTTTTTTATGATTTGCATTTGAAAATAAACTATAATTCTTGATGGATAATATAAAATATCATGTTTTAATGACTCAAGTATTTATTTATTTATTTATTAATTAGATTTGTTTATATATGAATATAGATAAATCTCTGATTAAAAATTGATTTAAGGCTAGAAGAATAATAAATAAATAAATAATAAGATTATAATTAATTAAATTTTGAAAAAATGTAAATAAATAGTGAATAACAGTACTCTAAATAATAAGATTTAATTTAATTATGCTACTAAAAATACTAACCATTTTAATCTGAAGACAATTTCCATACTTTTAAAGTGAATAATACAGATTTTAGGTTAGAGAAAAAGTATAAATTTGTTGAATTTAAAGATGTTTCTACTTGTATTGCCGTCGATTAAGAAAATGGATAAAAAGTAGAAATTAAATAGCTTGCAATAAATAAAATTTTTGACACTGATGGAAGAGATTTATTTAAATCTATAGCTAGAGGAATAAAAATTCAAAACCACTTTCAGCATGAAAATATACGTTCCAATCTATACATAACAATGGATACTGAAAATTTTTACATAGTAAAAGAATTTGTATGGGCAAATATGGATAGAATTATACGCTCTAATCAGGAATTATCTGATGACCATATTTAATACTTTTCTTTCTAAATATTAAGAGCCCTTTTTTATTTACATTCATAAAATATTTGCCTCCCTGAAATTACACCTAAATCTATTTTAGTAACTCAAACCTGCGATCTGAAATTAGATTTTTTTAATTTTAGATGCATTCCTTCAACAGATGATTGTTACATTTCTCCAGAAGCTTATTTTGACATTAGTTTAAAAAATTATTTAAAAAATGATATATGGAAACTTGGCTTAATTATAATCAGGGAAGAAAAAAAATTTTTTTTTTTTCGTCACGTGACGACTGTTTTTTGAAAAAAACGATTTATAGTAAGAAATTTATATTCTATGTTTAATTTTTGGTTTTACAAATATAAAAATAAAAATAAATATATATTATAGTTAATAAATTTGTTTAATTTATCCATTCTATTTATCTATGTTTATCACTTATGCTTTGTCATAAACATATTTCTTTAACAATTAATCTTTTAGCTTTAAGGTACTTGCTCAATATCTTTAATATGTGTTATCTATTAAATTAATTTTGTCTATAAATATATATTAGAGATAAGTTTTAATGAATAAAATAAAAGTAAAAAAGAAAAAATATTTTAATTAAAACTTAGACAACTAAAATATTTTTTGCTTATTTTTATGGTTTTTATCTTAAAAATATAAAATCAAAATCATAATTTTAACCAAAAAGTATGTAAATCAAGTAAAAAGATTGTTTTAGTTTTAATTGATTTTTATATTAATACAATCCAAAACAAATAAGCTGTTTTTACTATAAATCAAGTGTCAAATTTGAGAGATTAGTGCAGTTTGCTAATGCAGAGCCTAAGCCTGAGGCACCTTCATCACCAATTTAATTTCCACTTTTTAAATATTGAAGAGAATATTAGTTAGTTAGAAGGAAAAATAAATAAAAAATATGATTAAGAATAAACTAGTAAATAATTTATATCAGCAAATGTTGAAAATGAAAAATGATTTAAATTAAAAAAGCATAATCAGAATCTAAAAGTAAATCAATCAAGTAAAAAGATTGTTTTAGTTTTAATTCATTTTTATATTAATATAATAGAAAACAAATAAGCTGTTTTTACAATAAATAAAGTGTCAAATTTGAGAGATTAGTGCAGTTTGCTAATGCAATGCCTAGGCCTGAAGCACCTTCATCACCAATTTAATTGGAACTGTTTAAATATTGAAGAAAATATTAGTTAGTTAGAAGGAAAAATGAATAAAACATATGATTAAGAATAAACTAGTAAATAATTTATATCAGCAAATGTTGAAAATGAAAAATGATTTAAATTAAAAAAGTATAATCATAATCAAAATGTAAATCAATCAAGTAAAAATATTGTTTTAGTTTTAACTAATTTTTATATTAATATAATAGAAAACAAATAAGCTGTTTTTACTATAATCTAAGTGTCAAATTTGAGAGATAAGTGCAATTTGCAAATGCAGAGCCTAAGCCTGAGACACCTTCATCATCAATTTAATTGAAACTGTTTAAATATTGAAGTAAATATTAGTTAGTTAGAAGGAAAAATGAATAAAAAATATGTTTAAGAATAAACTAGTAAATAATTTATATCAGCAAATTTTGAAAATAAAAAATGACTTAAATTAAAAAATTATAATCAGAATCTAAAAGTAAATCAATCAAATAAAAAGATTGTAGTAGTTTTAACTAATTTTTATATTAATATAATAGAAAACAAATAAGCTGTTTTTACTATAAATTAAGTGTCAAATTTGAGAGATTAGTACAGTTTACTAATGCAGAGCCTAATCCTGAGGCACCATTTGCACCAATTTAATTGAAACTGTTTAAATATTGAAGAAAATATTAGTTAGTTAAAAGGAAAAATGAATAA
>JH719979.1:433397-473379 GCA_000231845.2 Tetrahymena malaccensis 436
TTTAAATATTGAAGAAAATATTAGTTAGTTAGAAGGAAAAATGAATAAAAAATATAATTAAGAATAAACTAGTAAATAATTTATATCAGCAAATGATGAAAATGAAAAATGATTTAAATTAAAAAAGTATAATCATAATCAAAATGTAAATCAATCAAGTAAAAAGATTGTTTTAGTTTTAACTAATTTTTATATTAATATAATAGAAAACAAATAAGCTGTTTTTACTATAATCTAAGTGTCAAATTTGAGAGATTATTGCAGTTTGCTAATGCAGAGCCTAAGCCTGAAGCACCTTCATCGCCAATTTAATTTCCACTTTTTAAATATTGAAGAAAATATTAGTTAGTAAGAAGGAAAAATGAATAAAAAATATGATTAAGAATAAATTAGTAAATAATTTATATCAGCAAATGTTAAAAATGAAAAATGACTTAAATTAAAAAAGCATTATCATAATCAAAAAGTAAATCAATCAAGTAAAAAGATTGTATTAGTTTTAACTAATTTTTATATTAATATAATAGAAAACTAATAAGCTGTTTTTACTTTAAATAAAGTGTCAAATTTGAGAGATTAGTGCAGTTTGCTAATGCCGAGCCTAAACCTGAAGCACCTTCATCGCCAATTTAATTTCCACTTTTTAAATATTGAAGAAAATATTAAATAGTTAGTAGGAAAAATGAATAAAAATATGAATAAGAATAAATTTTAAAATAATTTAAGTAAGGCTTGAAATTAAAAAATCAGATAAAAAAGATAAATATAAATTTGAATAAAGAAATAAGAATATTTCTTGAAAAAGAATTTTACTTGATAATAATGATAAAATAAATAAGAATAATTTTAAATAATAAATTTACTCTAGATTTATAAGGAGATAAGTATGAGTTTAAAGAGAAGAGTTTAAAAACTTTTTTAATGGTAAAAATAAAATTAAAGAGTAATTAATTACAAAATAAATACTTACATCTTCTAGATTATCAAAAGATTTATTCTATTATATCATTTATTTTGTTTTTATTTAGGTATTAAAATTTTTTAGATTTAATTAATTATAAAAATTGTTATTTAATTATTTATTTTTTAATAAAAATAAATATAGATAGGATATAATAGATTCTTCATGTGTGAACACAGCATCAACTGTACTCTTCAAATTTTGAATTTTTTTTCGCTTAAAAAATTTTGGGGTGAAAAAAAATTTTTTTTGGTTAATTTTTGTAAAATTTGCAATGACATACTATATTTAATATTATTTATCAGAAAGTAATTTAATTGATAGTCTAGTATTTTGTTATTTAATAATTTTTAATTAAGTAATAAATACTTAGCCATTTAGGTTAGATCATACTAACCCAAATGGCTTTAAATTTTTGAATAGCGCTTGGCTATACTTTCGTTTTAAATCCATTTAATCTTAATGATATCATAATCCAAAAGAAATAAGGTGTTTTTACCAAAAATAAAGAGCAAAATTAGATATATTTGTGCAATTTGCTGATGCGAAACTTAAGAATAAGATGCCTTCAAAACCAATTTAATTGAAAATTTTTAAATATTGAAGAAAATGTAATTAGTTTGTTTATTAGTTAGTTAGTAGAATGAAAATTTAAGAAAATTATAAAATTACAGTAAATTAATAAATAATTTAAGCAAAGTTAAAATTAAAATAGACTTAAATTAAAAAATACGTAATCAGAATATTAAAAAGCAAATAATTGAAATAAAAAGCTTATAAATAAATTTATTTTATTACATAGAAAAGCAATAAAAAATATTAAATTACTACTAAATAATATAGCTAATTAAGAACAGCAAATCAATATTTTTATGAATCAAAAACTTTAAAGGATCAAATTTAAACAAAAACCTTAACTAATTATTTTTAAGCTCAATTCTCTTTTTAAATTTATTGATAAATAAATGAAAGAATATTTTAATTCTATTTTCTTTAATTAAATTTATTTTATTTTTTTAAATTGATTTCTATTCCTAAATTTTATTATTAAAAAGACTAATGAAAAAATCTACTAAGCTTACAAATTTATTAATTAGAAAAAATACAAAAACCTTTAATAGTTTTAAAAGATTAATTATGTATGAATAGTTACTTTTTTTTAAATTAGCTATTTTAAAATGAATTTATAAAAATAAAATACAAACTTTTAAAGAATAATTTATATATTTGCTTACTAAGGTTTATTTTAAGATAAAGAAAATTTCCTTACAAAAATACATACCAATAAATTAGTGAAATAGTTATTGTTTTTATTGACTAAAATAAGATATATTTACAATTTAATTTACATAAATAAAATAAACGGAAAAGCATGCTCAGTTGTATTTATCTTTAATTCTTTGATTGAATTTTGTTTTTTGGTAAATAAAGTTGTTACTGTAGCTTTACTCTATTTACTTAGGGTAGCTCTTTGTGCTATTTATTGGTGAAGTGCTTTTATTGATATTATTAAGCTATTATTTTGTTGTTTCATAGCTTAAGTTCGCACTCTGTCTGTTGTTAAAGGTATTCTTCTCTTAATGGGTTGTTTGATTTGGCTGAGTATGCAAAACTTATTTAATTTATTGATATTACTAGCTTTGTTAATTGTTTGATGCATAGTGGACAGAAGTGGATTGTTTAGCATTAGACATTTTTGGAGTAGTGGCTGCTGTTTAGGCTATTTTATTTAGATTTTTTTGCTACGTAGTTAGTTAGTATTAATTTATATGGTTAAGAGATGGCTAAGACTGAACATTGTTCTAACTACTATTATTGTATAAAATTTGTCTATCTGTTTAGCAAGTAAAATTTCCAATATTTTAGCTAGTGTTGTTGCTATTTATAGAGGTGTAATTCAAGTTGTTGGTTTTTTAATCTGGAGTTATTGGAGACTAAGATTATTCCAAATTAAGCTTTTTAAAGTTGTTGATCAAATGCGAAATTTTAGTTGTGGAATTATTTGTTCTTTGTTCAAGATGAATTAGACCTGGTGTTGATTGATATTACTTTTACTAATCGGAATTTAATAATTTACTTTATTAATCATTAAATATTTTTTATGAAGACATTTGTGGCTATTGTTAGACTTGCAGCTTATTATTATGTTTAGTAATTTGGTTGATTACTTATTATTGATGAGATTAGGATTATGGTGCATTCTTGCTTTTTCTCTTTTAAAGCTAATTGACTTAGTCCCTGATGTCTTTGATGGTAGATATAACTCCTTTTTCTAGTTATTTCTTTTCTTCCTTTATTTGGTGTATTTGTTTATTAATTTAATCATCCTAGTTAGGAATTTAATCTGAAGTCTTTTAGGAAGGACTAAATTATGTCACAGGTTTATACAAATAATGATCAAACTTTTAAATTTAGTAATTACTATTTAAACTGTATGGCTTATAATTGCTAAATGAGGTTTGCTTATAAAATTGTTCGTTGCTAAAATTATTTTAGTTGTTATTCATATTCGCTGATTTGGGAGAAATGTTATTGAACTCATTTTGTTTAGGTTATTGTTAAGAAGCTAATTTGTCTTGCTGAGTCTTATTCTATTATTAGTTCATAATCAAGTTACTAATATTAGTGTAGTCATTAAAGTTATTTTTATTGATTTTGGAGTTGTTGGTAATTTCGTTTGAAGGAGTGCAGTAATTCATCTGTGGAGTAATTTATTCAGCCTTTCCTTAGTTGACTGAAATTCCTATTGCAGGTGTGTCGCATTATGAAATAGCTTCATTCTTTGAGAAATTAGAGCTATCTAATTTATTTTCTTTTTGAAGGTTCTCAGCATTCTCATTTATTTCATTTATTTCTTAAGGTAATTAAACTTGCTGGGCTTAGGCTTACTTTTTGCTTTCTTAGCTAGCTCTTTGCTGATATTGCAAAAACTGAGAGAAGTTAAATTCAAACAAAGTAGACTTCTCCTGACTTGATCCCTGAGAATTCTACTGGATTAATTATGGAGGGAGATTTTGATTATTATTGTTATTTAGCTTCTTATTATTATTGTTATTGTTATTTTTATTGTTATTCTGACTTTGGTAATTGTTATTTTACGTAGATTTCTCGAGCAACCAATATTATCTTTTCCACTCTTCGAGTTAATCTTCTAAACGACGATTTTTTCGTTTTAAATAAACAATTTTATTGTAAATTTTTTCATTATTCGTCATTGTATTTAATATGTCATTTTTATGTTTTCTTATTTATTTGGAGTCTCTGTCACCGTAACCATCGTCTTCTAAGTCTTCGCCTTCACTTTCGATTTCAGAATCGAAGAGATTCTCGAGAGTCTTTTCGTCCATTATAGTAGAAGAACGTTAGTGACTTTGCAGACCTTCCTTTAATTTTAAAATTTCATTCTAAAGATTTTTGTTTAGAGAGTTGAGTTTTTTCAACTCACTTTGCAGCTCTTCATTTTAAATTCTAAATTTCATAATTTCCTCCTCCTGCTCCAATTTAAGCTTCGCAGCTATAATTCTTAACTGCTCGTTTTTGCTGTGGGCTTATGTGTCCTTAGCACTAATAAATAGCAGCTCCTCTTTAACTAGCTTGAGTTCGTATTTTAGATTTGTATTTTCTTTTTTAGCCTATTCTAACTAATCTAAAATATCTATAAAATGCATATTATCTTTATGCAAATTGACTCCGTTTAAAGTTCCATGCTTTAAACTATTTCTTTTGATAAATTGTTCTTAATTGCTCTTTATATCATTCTTTTCAAACTCACTTGATACTACGATATTATGTTACGAATGACCCATTTTATCCAAGTTTTTATTTGAAGGAATTTCTTATGAAACGACTAAGTTAGTTTAGTGGTCTGAAACTCCTTAAATTTTATTTGATGCACTGCTTTTTTGCATGAATTATTCTTTAGAAGCACTAAATGAATTATTGTTAAAGATATTTGCATTATCCTTCTTATTGAATCTACCTTCAATAATTTTTTCATCTACTTCGATTGATTTAACTAACTCACTTGTGTTTTTATCAAGCGTTTTCTTTATGTTTTCAATGTTAAAAAGTGGATCTTCATCATATTTACTGTAATTATCACTTTCTACCACGCTATTAAACATATTAGTTTTTAATTAAGCTATTTCCCTTGCGTGCTCTTTTTGCTAATCTTCGTATTTTTATTTCAAGTCGTTGTAATTCATCTCTAGCTGAGCCTTCTCCCGCTTAACATTTTCTAATTCTTCCTAGAAAAGCGAAAATTGAGATTGAAGATTATTCGCTTACTCAGATGATGCTGATTATTTATCTTAGAAAGAAGCTAGCATTAACATCTTATTTTGCTAAGAATTTCTGATAACCTGCTAATCATTAAAAGGTTGATTATTAGAATTGTTATTGTTTGCGTTGTTATTGCTGAATGAAGGAGCATTCATTTAAATTTAATTAACTTTCTCATCTTACTAATATAAACTCCAAGGAGAAGTAATGTTGTTAATCTAATTTGAATTATATTTGTTAATTTACTCGTATGAATTTTATTAAAACTAGAGAGCATGCTTGGCTGAATTTTTTCCTGATTAAGAAAATCCGCTGTTGAACAAAAAATTATTTGTGTTTTCAGCAACATCAGTGTTAACCTAAAGACTACTTTATAAATAACGCTAATTATCTTCTTTACCATCAAAGTTAGTTACATTCTTAGTTTAATTAGGATTAAGCATATTATTCACATATAAATTTGGGCTTATACCAGAACGTGGCTACATAGTATTTACATTTGTAATCTGCTACTAGAATGCATCTTCTTTCTCTTGAGCCTTAGAATTATTATTAAATTAATGCTAATTTTAATCAACAATTAGTTATTGATTTGCATTTTAAACAAATCTAGAGTTGCTAGTATCGGCTATGTTAAGCCTTTCTTGTAGAGATTTTATCAAAAAATCTTTATTATGATTCTAACTATTTAAAGCAGAAATGTCAGCTATTAACTTATCATTGATTTACATAAGTCTTGATACTTCTTTGCTTAAATCGCCTACTTTTCCACCAATATTTTATATTAAAATTTCACTTGTATTGGGACTCTTCGGACTTGACTATGATTTATTTAAAGTGTCATCTCCCGTTTTTCTAACTGAATACAAAGAAGCATTATTAGAATCATCAAAATTTTTTGTATTGCTGTTTTTATTATTAGAAGGATACCCATAATATGCAGTAATCCTATTTAAATTATTTACCTAATTCTAATACATTTACTTTAATAACTTTATATTTATATTTACTTATTAAGTATCACAAGCAAATAAATCTTTTCTTTGTTAATAAGCTTATAAAAAAGATAAACAGCACCAAAAATTAAAAGATAATACAAACACATTCATTCATACATACCTAGATAGATAAAAGAAAGTGAGACTGATAGATAGAGATTAAATAGATAAATAATTTTTACTCTTAAATTTTTTGCAAACTAAATTTTAATGTTAAAATAAAGTATGCTTAAATTTTAAAATGCAGCAATTGTTATATCAATTTTTAACTAATTTCTTATCTATCTATCAATCAATATAACTTTAAAAATTAGATATATACCTATCTATCTATTACTTTGAATTATTTTTGTGCAAAAATAATAGTAACATACATATTTCTTATTTTATATTAAGTGCTTGCTTAATTATTTTCTATCATAAATTTTCTATTTCTATTTAAATATTTCAATATCAGAAATAATTTATTAACCCTTTGAAATAAAAATTTAGCAAATTTATATTTAAGCTTCTTTTTTATCTTCAAAATATTTTACCTCTTAAATTTTAATATTTCAAACACTTTTCTTAAAATATCTACAAACTGTTTATTCTTAAATTAATTTTCATGAAAAAAAATATTATTTTTTAATTTAAAATAATTTTTTCAAAAGTGTTAAAAAAATATTATGAGAATCACTGAACTTTTTTTATAAATAATTTTTCATAGCTTTTAAAGAATAACATAGATGATATTTGCATGTGTTGTGTTTTTTTTAAATGATGCTTTATTATTTGCAATCGAGGATGTTTAAATATATGATATAAATATAAGATTCTCTTTTAATATTTGAATTTAACAAAAAACAAGTAAAAATTCTAATAAAAGTTATTAAAGATTCAAAAGATACAAATAAATTAATTGGTTTTAAAAGAATTATTGATATGATTAAGAAAATAATAATAAATTTAATTAATTAGATAGTACCTTGAAAAGATAGATAAACAAAGAATTAAGGACAAACAAAATACTAAATAAAATCAATAAAAATTTACAAGATAAATCTATTCATTCACTGATTCTTTTTATTAGAAAGAATTAATGAATGAATGAAAATTTAGTTTAAATTTTTGATATTATAAAATAACAATTAGTTTATATCAATTAAAATCAATTTATGCAAAATGACATGATATAGCATCATGGCACACATAAATTCAAAAGTCTATTCGATTAATTTTTACTATTTATTCAGAAAATACTACCTCTGTAGTAAGTAGAACCTTTCACTCTAGACATGATCACTGAAGACAATTTAATCAGAGATTCAACATTTTCTCTAGGGAGAGAACTGAAATCGGAATTGCTTAAAGTGCTGAGGTAATCCTCTAAATCATGAGCTCTTTTGTCAACAAGGTAGGCAGTTTTAGAGAAACCAAAGACTTCCTAGTTCTTAGAATTAGGAGATAAGTATGAAGAGTTATTCAAATTAACTTGGGTATTGCTGGTAATTCTGTTAGCAAATGAAGGCTTTGGAGATAAATTATAACCTATTCCATTGCTTTTAATTTTATTTTTTGTTTGGTTCAATAATTGAGATAAGCTGTTTCCACTTGCTGAGTTAGATCTCTTTAAGTTGAAGGCTGCCGATCCTAGGGATGAAGATCCAGGAATCTAAGATGTTAATGCAGATTTTGTTGCTTTGACATTAATTTATGGGCTGTTTTGGGTAGCAGGATATTCAAAATCTTGGAACTGAGAATCAACTGGGGAACCAAGACGCTTAACAAGTCTGTTTGGACTAAATAGTTTTTAAGAATATCTGGTAGGAGAGTAGCTTATAACTTTTTAATTGAAGATATTCATGCTTCTTGGCTGTTAAGAGTTTCTTCTTTTAAAGGGAGATTAATTTTATAATTAGCTTGATGCATATAAAGAAGATAATCCACTTGTTGGTAAATGAACTTGTTGTTGTTGTTATTAAGTAGATTCAAAAATCTTTGAATTTGGTTATCTGCCAAACAAATTCAAAGTGCTGGAGCGAGCTGGACTATATTGACTTTAAATAAGAGGAGTGCTGCTTTTTTATGTAGGACTCAAATTTGCTAGTTTCTTTCTGCTTTATTGACGAGCTGCGTTAATCTAGTGATTGAAGTGACTTGAAAAGCTAATTTCTTTGATTTCACGTTGCAAATTATCTAATCCACTTGCAATTGGGTTAACTACGCTACGATTAAACTATGAATTGTGTTGGGCATGATGCTATTGGCACTACTCATGTAAATTCTCTTTATAAAGATATGACTTTTAAGGAGAGTGTTATTGAATGCCAATAGTTGCTTTCTTGTTAGGAGAAATGTTAGAAGCATGTCTTGAATTAGGAATAAAACCACCTCCAAGCTAAAATACTTATGAAGTTGCGTTTTTTGCACTAACAAATGAACTTGATGCAAATGGTTGGTAACCACCTACGCTTTGTTAAGGAGATTCCAAAATCAATTTTGAATGAGAAGTCTCAGCCTTTCTCTTAGTTTCATTACGGAAACTACGGAATTCAGAAAAAACATCTTCTGCACTTCTTTTTGAAGGAGAAAGTTAAGTTTTTTAGGCACTGCGTTGTAAAAATGAAGTCATTTTATATCTATTGTTATTATTAAAAATAATATTAGATTCTTTGCATCATGCTAGAAGGGATATTTTAAGTAATAATTTTCTAAATAAACGTCGCTAATAATTGGCTAAGTAAGTTATTTATAAAGTTCTAACCTTAATAGTTTGATCTTGTAGGGTGTTATTATGTTTCTTTGGCTGCAAATAACCTTTGATTTTACTTTTTTTATTGAATGTTTTTGAACGTGCAAGCAAGCAAATCTATGCGCTTCTTTTCTTAGATTTTTGTTTATTTAATAAATTGTTGTTTTTAGTTAGTTATAAGTATTTTTTTTGTTTATTTGTGCTTATCAATTTGAAATAAATTTTTATTTATAACTTCCTCTTTCTTAACATTTTTCATTAAAATAATCACTATCTATAAATTTTTCGCTGATGAAAAACTTTCTTAACTTCACATTATAATTTTTAAGATCTTTGAAAAAATAAATCATCTCTTCAAGATATAAAAACACAGTTTGTTTTATTAGCAATAGCAATAAATAATTTCAAACAAACAAACAAACAAACAAATAAATAAATAGGTTTAAAACCCACTCATTAATCTAATTTAAAAAATTAGATTTATTTAAATTTTTTAATGAGAAATTTAAAAATAAATTTTTTTGAAATACAAAACATCCAATCAACCAACATCTATCTATCTTTAAGTTATTTAATTATTTTATGTTATTCTAAAATAGAAATTATAGATAAAAATATTATCTTTTTATTTAAAGCTTATTTCAGTGTTTTTAAAAACATAAATTTCAATCAACACATTATTTATAGCTGTTACTTAAAAATATCATTGAATACATTTTTTATTAAAAAGAATTTATTTGATATTTTCATTTAGAATCACTATGATTAAAACTACTTTAATAAATTTCTAGATTTATAAAATACCTTTTTTATTTTTATTAAATGAAATAATTTTAAAAAAATAAAATATTAAAAAATTAATAAAGTTAAAACTAAAATATTTTTTTTTAATTTAAATAAATGTAAAATACATAATATTTACTATCAAAATCAGATGATATTTATTATTTAAAAATATAAGTTATATAAATATTTAATAAATATTCATTTTGTTCTATTTTTATTTCTTAATTTTTAAAGAGAATCAAAAATAATTGCTGTTATTTAAAAATGTTTTCAATTTTTTTAAAATAAAAATTATGTTTTTAAAATTTTAAACCTATAAAAAAACCAGCACAAATAACCCCAATTATAAAAATGTCTTAAAATATAAATATTAAAAAGAGTGTTATAAAGTGCTTTTTAAGATTTGGCACTTTTTTGAAAAAAAGAGATAGTAAATAATAATTTAAAAACATTTATTAAGAACTTAAAACTTTATAATTTATCTATCATAATAATCTCCATTATAATTATATTAATATATATATTTATCAATATATCAAAAATAAATTTTTTGTGTACGAATTAAAAAAATAATAATTTAATTTGCATGGTATTCAATTTAAAGTTTAACACTTTTTTAAGCTTTATTTAAATACATTTTTTAAATTATAATTTATTTAATATTTTAAGTTAATTAATACATTTTTTGTTTGTATTCTTTTAATAGGATTTGTAAAAATTATTATTTAAGTCTCTGAGATATCTAACTACTTAATTTAATATTCCTAATTGCTATCTTAGAATTTAGAATAAGCCAATTTTTTATATTTTTATTCATTTTTTAGCATGCTTTAAATTGTGTCTATGAATTAATAAAAACAATATTTCTAAATTTTTATAATTATTTTTTTCATTAGATAAACAATTTTTATGGAACATTATCTGAAATAGTTGGCAGAAGAATTACTAATTCAGATGAATTCTAACAATTATTGTAATGAGGAATGTCTTTTCTAGAAGTATATAATCCAAACGGAGCCAGCCTTGATGAGGCACATGGTAGTTCTTCTTAAATATTTAAATTGTTGACATAACAGACCACAACATTTTGTGCTTAATTATTTTTATTGGGTTGTATACGAGAAATAATTCCTACACACCAAATATTGTTAGAGTCTCTGATATCTATTTTGGTTCCAATTTACCAGTCTTAAATCTACTTTTTTTATCTTTATTATATACATTCTGCTTTTCTTTTATTGAAATTTTATAATTCTGATGGATGATTACGCTCTATAAACTCCTAGATCAAATTATCTAGTAAAAAGCAAGACCTTATTTCTTAATTCTTTATGCTAGCATCACAAACTAAACATTTATCAAACAACAATTCATATTCTGTTAAGCATGTTTCACAAAAAGCATGTCCACATTTAGTGCTTGTGCTGCAGCATATATATTACAAACAAATCGCGCAAATAAAATCTTTTTCTAAATGTCTTATTTCACTAATTTTTTGTTTATGAGCCTAAACTTCTTAACTGAGCTTCGACTTTCTTTCTTTCTTCTTTGTATATCTAGACTTTCTAATGTATTTTTTTACTTGTAATTCTTGTTGCTTTAGTTCTTCTCCCTCCATTTTTTATCTATTTATCTATCTATGTATCAATAAATTGTTATAAAATTAATCTTCTTTCTTTCTATCTTTACTAATCTCACTGTAAATTTTCTAAATATTATTAAATAATATCTTACTGAAATCTTTATAAATTTTGGCGCTCTATTTCAATAATTGCGTATTTATATTCATTTATTGATTTTTAAAGCACTATCTTCCTAATCGCTTACTATAATATGTTCACAAATATTTTTTAGAATTAGATAATAAATTTTTTAATTTAAATTAAATTAATCTAATTTAATAAGTTTTTATTGAAAATATTTATCTCTCAATTCCTTTTTAAACTCAATAAAATTTTTCATTGTATTGGCATTAAGAATATAAGCTCATATTTTCACTTTAAATATTTTTTTGTAAAGCGATAAATAATTTATTCAGCATAACAATTATAAAGTCATAACTGTAAATTAAAGTGGAGATTAAATTAAGCAGTTGGTTGGATAAAGAATAGATGCTTCTTCTTTTGAGATAATTTCTAACGTTACAAATATTAGAAAAATGCATAGAGTTAATTATATTTATTATTAATTAAATATTATTTAGAATTTTAATTAATATAAAATTTAAATTTATAAAGTCTTCTAAAAAAATAAATTTCAAATAATTTAAAAATAAAAAATATTTAATAAGTTAATGCATTAATAAATAGTTATCTATCTATCTATATTTCTTTCTTATTTATATTAAATAATAGATATAAAGACTATACGATATAATTAAATAATAAATTATTATAACTCGAAAAACAATAAAATTTATTTGAATTTTTAAATTTTAATAAAATTCTTAAAAATCTATAAGTTGTACTTATTAATTTAATAGTATGTGTAGCAGTACTGATAACAGGATGTATTTATATTTATCTCTGCAGTTCATTTTAACTCCATAAATATTAAAATTTATTTTATTATGATTGACATACATTTTTTATTTATTTTGAATGACATTCATTTTTTATATACATTTTGAAAAATAAAATTAAACTTATAATCCTATTTTCTTAAAATCAAATGAAAAGTAATCATTTTTGTATTTGATTTTATACAAAACTTACTAAAATCAGAGTATTTTGCAAAGATATGATGAAAATATCAAAATAAGAAGCAGTTTTTAAAAATTTTAAAGTGTTTTATTTGTTTACATAATATTTATTAATTTAAATATTTTTTGTAAATTGATTTTATGAATCAATTCATCTAAAATTAATTATTCATATTATGCTAAATTCTGAATCTTTATCAACTCTTGATGAAGATCGCTAAAAGTTAGAATTGTATGTTTATTTTCTTGATCTATTGTTATTTTATGAAGTGGTATCTTAGTCTAATTTTTACTTTTTCTTTTTTTCTTTCAAAGCAGAAATACTGAGCTAGTTAATTTATTAATTAATATTTGATATAAGCGATTTATCAGCACCTCTCCTTTTTTACTGTGGTGTAGACTGTTTATTGTTAAAGCACCTGTTTAAATATTAAATTGTTTTTCCTCTCATTGGTTGATTTTCTCTCTAGTTTTATCTTTTAACCTTTTTCTCTTAGAGGCGGTTATATCTCATAATAACTTTTTCAATATTATTTAGAGGAAAATAACGTTAATAAGCCTTAAAAGTTTCAAAATCTGGCAGTAAAGACCACATTTGCTCATCAGAATGAACCTTAATTTTTTCTTTTGCCATGCTTTAAAGAAAATGAATGTTATTGAAGAAATCTAAACCAACCACAGCACTTTATCTCTGCTTTGAATGATTAGCTATCATATTTGAGCTTGGTGGTTTTATATATTTGAAAGAACTTGGTTATGCTTCTTTACCTTCTTGTATTGTAGGAAGATTTACTTTCATACTTAAAACACTATTATTACTACTGCTATTTAGAATTGGTTAGTTTTAAGTTTTTTCACTATAATTAGTGCTACTTTACTTCTGATGATGCACTTTTATTGAATTTTTTAAATCTGAATTTTACTCTTAAGAACACTAAGAAGGCTAATTCGATGTAGTAGAAATTTATCTTGACATTTAATTTAGAAGTTAATGTTCGATTTAATTTATGGTAACAGTTTTAGTTATTCTTTTCTTATTTGTTCTAATTAGAATACCAGGATTTTAATTTTAATTGTTGATTGTTTCTGAAGTTGCTGGTGAGGCTGTATTAGTTTGATTAGATTTTCCTTCTTTTAAATTATTGCTTTTATTTGGCCTTTTTAATGGACTATCTGGATATTCAGGAAACTCTTGATCTTATGACTTTTTTCTAGTGCACTATGATTTATATAGAGAACAATCTATTTTTAATTTAGACCCATTAGTTTAATTCTGCTGGTTGAAAAGTTTTAAAATATCCTGCTCAAAAGAACTCTTATTTATTTTTCTCTCTAATCCTTAAAAATATGCTTCTGTTTATATAATATTATTCTAATCGTTCTGCTAATTATTTTATTCTCTAAGAACATCGTTATCTAAATCCATAGAGTATATTTAATTCATACCCTTTATCAAATTCCCTGTTTTTTACTTTTTAGAAAATGCTTGCTTAGCTCCATTTTGGGGTAATATTTATTGTTAGAGGTTTAAGTTTTCTATTATTGATGTTTCTTTAGGTTAAAACTCTTGATTTTACTCATTTAAATCTGCACTATTCAATTCTGTTGTAACTGAAGCTTCGTTAGTGTTCTATTAGCAAAGAACCTTGAAAGTACTAGCTTAATTTACAAAATCAGATTCTTTTTCTTAAACAGCGTTTTATTCTTGCTTTAAGTATTCTTAAATGCATTCTAAGAATGGAATATCTTCACCTATTTCTTCATCATCTTCATCAACTATAAGTTCATAGATCATTTCATTATATTCACTTTTTACCATTTTTATAATTGGGCATCTAGATAGTTTTTTTAAAAAGCATGATAAGAATAACTAAAATACTTGATAAATAAAATTGTTATTTTAATCTTTTCAAGCATAAATGTTGAAAATAATCAGTTTATTTCATTTTTTTATTCATCAAAAGATTAATCAAATTATTTTATTTTGAGTGATGAATAAAACAGGCAACATATTTTAATTCAAAACTATAGTTTATAAATTATCGTTTTTTAACGATAAGAAATCTTCAAAAAATCATTAACTTTGTTCACTTATTACTTTTGACAAAAATTAAAAGTAAATTTATAATATCCGTCAGCTTCAAACTTATAATAAAATTTGTTTGATTTATTTTTTAACAATTAATATTAATACAAATTGGTAAAATAACTTCATAAAATATCTCCAATTTTTATTATTTTTATAAAAATTATCCCGTTTTGAACTAATTTCTAAAAGTTAAAGAATTATTTTATTGAAAAAATAGTTGAACAAATATATTTAATTTATTTGATTGATTGAACATTAAAATATTTGATTTTTATTAAAAAATATCTGATTGCAAAATGATTATTTTATTTACTTTACAAAAAACTCGAAATCATTAAAATTCTCAAAGATGTCATGCTCATCTAAATATTTATCAGAATTATCTCTTTTTTGAATTTCTTGATTCAATATTCCAGTGATATCAAGTCTAATTTCTCTAAGTTTATATCTAACTTCTGACTCATACTTAAAAGTATTAAATTTCTTTTTTTTTTACCTTTCATAACTCTTTCTTAATTGAATACAGTCCTTGCCTTTGTTTTAAATTATGTAATTAATATTACGATCATTCATATCTTTCTTCGGATTGATTATAGGACATTCGAGCACTCCGTGATTAAATTATAAACAAGCTGAACATTATAAATCAAATTCTTTCATTTCGAAGAGAATTTAATCTTTTATACAGCAATATCTTTACTAACATTCATAATTTTAAAAAAATTAATAAGGAGGTATTTTTAGAGGATTAAAAAAAATTTGCTAATCATTTTACATAGTCCAATGGATAGTTTTTTATGACTTCAATAAATGAAGTTCTGTTAATACTCACAACTCTGGTTATTTCAGAGCTTTTAGCAAACAATGTTCTGGGAAGTCCTGTAAAAAACCCCCTTTGTCCTGTACCTTACCCAGGCTATATTTGTTAGGAATATTTATTAAGAGCCAAAATGAATTGTTAAAATAATAAAATAAATAATCTTCCTTATTTATTAGAATATAAATTAAATAAAATTTTACTAAAATATTTCCTAGTTTTACTTATTCTTGTGTTATTATAAATATTTCTAACTTTCCACTTAAAACTATGTAATAGTTTTCATCAGTTTCTCCTTGAGAATATAAAATATCATCTCTGGCAAGCAACTTTTCAGTCATTTTTAAAGAAACATGCTTGAGAAAGTTTTTAGAGAAATTTAATTAGAATATTTTATGATTTTATAAAATCTTTCCAAAAAAGTCTTGTTTAATTTCATTTTGTAGATGTATTTGCACTTTCTTTAAAATCATTTCTCCTTATTGGCTCCCTCTTTACTCCTACTAGTCAGCATATTCTAGTGCTCTTAAAATCTTTCTTTATAGTTTGACATTTATTTTTCTATTGATCATGTATTGCTAGATCTGAAATTTATTTTATCTTTAAAATAAAATTGATTTAATTTATCAAACACTTTAGTTCCTCATTAATTTTAATTTAATTTATTAGCCTACTATCTCTTTAATGAAAATTTTAAGGGCAATATTAAATAGGTAACTAATTAAATTAGTTAATTAACGAGGATCAATATCATACATAAGTTTTTATTTAATACAAAATTTTTTTAATATTTAATTTACTTAAAATTAAAAGACTTTTTTTGCAAATCTCTGAAAATAGTGCCTATTGTATTTACTGCATAAGCAAATACACCACAAGATGTTAGCGCCATCAAAATTACATAAATTTTTTCACTATTTGATATTGGAACAATATCTCCATATCCCACTGTCATCATTGTTATAAATGCATAATATAAGGAATTGATATATCTATTTATTTATTAATAATCATTTTAATTAATAAGAAAAGAAATATTTTTAAACTTTAATTCTCTGATTTAATTTTGGTGAGGTTATTTCTTAAAATAATATTTTAATATTTAACAAAAGTCGTATTGATTCATTTTAAATATTTTTCAAAATTTAAAGTATTTCTGAAAAATCATTTTATTTTTTTTATTTTCTTTAAACAGCTTATTTATTTGAGAACTATTAATAGTATTTAAAATTAAAAAATTAAAACCTTTCAAAGAGGGAGGCATCATATATTTTATATTTCTATAACCAATTTTCTTGATTGTCTGATATGTACATGCCTACAAAATGAAAACCACATCCTGTGAGATGGGCGATAAAAATAATAATCAATATAAGTCTAGACAGCTCAGAAGCCTCAGGGTATTTAAATTATAATTAGTATGATTCATCCAATCTAGAACTTATTCTTTGTATCTAAATAATCCTAGTAATTAGAAATGCTATACTCAAATACTCAAAGCTGCCAAGATTTAAATAATAATAAGTACTAAAAAGGCATGTTAAATCTAAAAAAAACTATTTTTTCAGGTAGTTCTTGACTATCAAAGACCTTTTTAAGATTAGATTACCCTAGTTAAAGAAACCTTTATTTAAGTTTAGGAGCATTTCTAAAAGATAAGTTATCATTGGTATATAAACTAAAAAGTTAGTAACCATCAACATGTTCACTTTGAAGCATGATTTAAATGGAATTATAAAGCTTTCAATTGATAAAATTATTAATAAATAAGACTCCCATACTAAAATAACAAAATCGTCTGGAGAGATAGGTTCTTGGAATTTACTGATACAATTTTTATCATCTTCATCGTTAATTACATTTTATTTGTGTGTATCATCTTGATTCCCTTTTTAAAAAAACGCCTTATCGCCAATAATATGCAAGTTATGATATTCCATCAATATTTTGTATTTAAAATACGAACATTAAGCCTTTAGAACCTTAAAAAATTTTCTAACATTAAACAAAACGCTTCCTAATCGAATCCAAATTTCTTAAAACTCCTATTTTCTCTAAAGCTTTTTAGCTCTAATAACTTCATCTTCTTCATTTTCATCTAAACCAAGCTCCTCAAAAATTTTTTACTCTTTTAAGTATTCTTGTTCTTAAATACTCTTTAAATCCTATCTATGCTCTCTTGAAAAATGATTGGTCATTTTCCTTTAAATCTAAGAGTTATTTATACTAATATTTACATCTGCGTTGCTGCTTAGTTGCTGAATATTAATGCCATAAATTCTATCAAAACTAGATAGTATTACTTCATTCTATAATTTACCTATTTTTGGTGCTATTAAAACGTTTGAGCTGAATTCTTAGCCCTTTGAGCTTTCTTTATTAAATATTTCATTGTTTTTAACGCTCATATTGCAAATACTTGAATTTATTTTTTTTACATCTAAGTTATTTTTCTCTACTTAGCTAACATCTATTGAATATTATTCATCATCAGGTTAACAATTTTAAGAATTTAATGTAATAAAAGCCTAAGATGTGTTTTCTAAATTTTTTTTGTGATATATTTCTCTTGTATCTAAATCCATAAATAATTATCTTCTCTTTGGAGCTCCATTAAGAGAATCCTCTTCCTCCATTATGATTTTGTAATTAAGATAATAAATTTGAATAAAATAAATATAGTAAATAGCTATTTTAAGTTAACTTCTACTATTATTCTTCAATATATGTAATAAACAAAATTAAATCAATTATTTTTAAAAAAAATAGAATTTCTTTTTTTAAAACTCAATCAAAATTAATTAACAAACAAAAAATTCAAAGCTTTTTATTTTATTAAATTTGTAAATAGTTAAAGATTATAACACTTTGAACTAAGTAGTAATTCTTTACCTTATTGACATAACTAATTCTAATTTCTTTAAATATTAACATTTAAGGTTAAAATCATTTAATATGTCCATTATATGGTATTTTAAAAAATTTAATATTTAAAGTTTTTAAATTTGGATTAAAAAAGTTTAATCAGTAAATATCATTTATAATTATTTTCCTGAGCATAGCAACCACTGATACAAATGATAATTTTTTTAATAGATTACTTTAATAGTCTTAGTGATGATGATTGTTTGATACAATTACAATAATAACATAAAAAAAATAAAAACTATTTTTTATTGAATGCAATATTTTATTTGTTAATAAAAATCTACAAAAATATTAAATTAATTTAATAAATATTTGTATAAAGCAAATAAAGAAATAAAAATATTGATTTACATATTTCTAATTTTAAAAATTCTCAATATAAATTTACATGTCTTTATTTATTTTCTATATAATAATAATTCTAAATCATTCATTTAACATAAAATAATTTTTCATTTTTTTAAAATGAATTAAATAAATTAAGATATTTACCTTTTTAATCTATTTTTATATCTTTGAAATTAAAAATAATATTTAAATCTTAAACTACCTTCAATTAAATTAACTTACAATTCTTTTCGAATAATTGAGCAGAGCTTTTTTACAAATTTACTTCTCAATTAAATATTGCTTATAGATTTTCATATTTTTTACAACCTTTTCAAATTAATAAAATCAATATAGTCATTTTATTTGAGATTATCATAACATTTCTACATTTCTTTCAGTTAAAAATAAAATAAAAAAGCTTACAAATTTTGTTTTATAATATTGAGCAGAATCTTTTTTACTTATTGATTCCTGAATTAAGTGGTACTTATAATGTCTTATTTTTTTTATAGTTTTTTATTGAAAGTGACCATTTTAGTAAAACTCGTTTTATTTGAGAATGTTGTAATACCTTTACATATCATATACATAAAAATATTTAAAGAATATTATATTCAAAAATTTTATAGTTTTTACTTCTTTATAATTTAGTTGTATAAATCAAAAGATATTCATTGTAATTTTATATAATAAATCATTTTATTTGTAATTTTTTAAAAGTGTTAAAAATTAAATTAACAATTTGTTTATTTATTTATTTAAATTTATAAAAGTGCTAAGTTATATTTTAGAATAAATAAATCGTTAGCATAAATTTAAATACAGGGAAACTCATGTATCCTCTCCCAGTGATATATAATTATGATATAAAATTTTCAGTATTTTCTCTTAAGACATTAATTTTTAAAAATCCATATAAATATTCTTCATCTAAATAACTATTCTATTTTAAAGATAATATAGTAAATTTATAAAAATAAAATAATTATTTAGTTATAAAATTAAAAAGTTTATTAGAATTAAAGTTTCAAAGGAAGGTATAAATCACTAAATCTTAAAAGATTAAAAATTAAATTCATTTTTAAATGTGAATTAATAAAATATAAATTTTATTACCAAATAAGGCAACAAAATTTAAAATATTCTAAGTTCTAAATGTACCTTTTCAAAATGCTCTATTAAGCTAGCAATATCTTTAATAGATATTTGCCTAATAAATTTTACTTTTCGATAGACTTTATTTTAAAGTTGATTGAGCTGAAATGAATTTGCATATTTATTTAAAAATAGTAAAAATATATAAAACAATTTGTTTATGTTTATTATTTACTGTAAAAAGAATATATCATTATCTTCTTACTAATTTGATAATTTCAATTTAATCCTAAAATATATATACAAAATTAAATATATTAACAAAATTTTTGGATTTAATATTAATACAAAATTTAAAAATTTCCCAATTTAAAATAATTTTTTTATAATAAAAAAATATAAATAAAATTTAATGAAGAAAAGAAATTTTAGTAAATATTTTACTAATTTTTGCAAAATATCTTTTCTTATTGGTGCTTTTAAATATTAGTTTTATGGTGCTTGGATAGCATGTTAATATAAAAAGTAAATTGATAAATAGCACTAAAGAAAGATGTGGGATTTTGTGATTTTTTTTATATTGTGATTCTTTCTTTATAGAATTGAATTGAGAAGGATAATATTTTGCAAGTAAATATCAAAGCAAAAATTGAGATTTATAAGTTTTAAAGACCTAATTAAATACAATTTATTGATAATAAAAAATAGTTAAAAAATAATACATTAAAAGATAAATATAGATTTTTCAAAAAGTAAATGAACAGCTCATTAAAATACGGCAAGGGTTCTAGACCTGAAGATGACTATCAACAATACAATAACACTTAAAAGGGATTCAACAATACTCAATCCTCTTTTGGTACCAACCCTGCTTCTCTTAAGGGCAAGCTTATGTCATTAGAAGTAAAACTTAATTTAATTTTCCATCATTTTAAATAGCGAGAAATAAAAAATAGCTGATGGATTGTAGTTAGAATTTCTTTTAAAAATTACTTTCGCTATTAACAAAATAAAATGAAGGACTTCCAATTTATCAAAATGCAGCATAGTAATATTAATAAATTGCTTTTAAAAACAGGAAATGATTAAAAACATAGCTGATGAAATGAATTTCCACAAGAAGGAAGTTTAAATCTTGAAGAGTGAAAAGGACACATTATAATCAGTTCTTTCTATGAAAACCCAAGATGTTAAGAAGACTTTGACAAGCGAATTAATGAGAATTGAAGAAGAAATGAAGAGACATTTTGCTCATCAAAAGGCTGAAAATGCTCGTTTACAATAGTAAATTACTTCTTTGAAGGGTGAAAAGACTGCTCTTCAACAATAACTTTTGGGATTGCAAAGAAGAATTACTGAACTCGAAATGCAAGTTGGTAACGAAGATAACCATTGATTACCTTGATGCTGATATACTTTAAACAAATAAAATAATAAATAATTATCAATACACCATTTAAATGACAACAATATGCAAAGTGCTCTACTACCACTTAAAAAGCTTGCTCTAAGAAAATAATGCTTTTACAAAATTTATGAATAGCAAATAATTGTGAAACCTTCGCAATTTACGACTTATAATAAATTTGATTGATGAACGCTTGCTACTCCTTTATTTATTTATTAAATTATTTAGTTAGTTAGTTTTTATGAAACAATCAAATAATAAATTAATCGCACGCACTAAAAAATTATTAAATAAATAAAAATTGCACTTACTAATAATCAATTTGTTCTTTATTTCTTTATCTCAGTTTGTTTTCTTCATTGCTTATTGTTGTTGACTTCTATATCTTTATATATACTATCTGTATTCATCTTATTATTTTTTGATAGCTCTCACTCTCTCTCTCTTCATAATATTTTTTATTTGTCAATCTTTGCAAACACTTCAAAATAAATTTACCAAATTAGTCTATCATTTCATAAATCAAGTAAAACTTGGCAACTTTAATTTCTTGCTTTATTTTTTGCACTTTATTCATACAAATAAATATTTTAAACATTAAAACTGCTTGAAATTTTTATAATTTAACACTTTGTCTGTCTTTTAAGAAGCAAAGTTATTTCTGAATTTTAAAAAAACCAAATTAAATTTTTAATGAGAAATATTTTTTATTTTATCGTTTTTATTAGTGAAATACATAAAATAAAATTGATAGATGAAATAAGTAAAATATTAATAAATAGATAGATAGATAGATAGATAGATAGAGTAGAATTTTAATGCTATTTTTAAGTAAAAAGAAAGAGTGCTCATTACAATATTTTAGGAAAAGGTATAAGAACAATAAGATATAGATATAGAAATTAATAAAATAAAAATCAGTTAGTATATTCAAATAATTGTTGAGTTATTTTTTATGTAATTATGTGTGTGTTTTTCAATATTGAATTTTGTTCATGGTAATGTCATGGTTAGCAAATTATTTGTATGACGTTTGGCCATTTATGAGTGTATGTTTGTATGTATGTAAATAATTGAATGAGCCCTTTTACTTTTTAAGCAAAAAATTAGTTGGAAATATAAAGTGGATGATTGATATTGAGTGATTATTTTGTTTATCAATAGCAGCACTCAGCAAGCTCATTTATTATTTAATCTGGATGAACATAGTATTTGTCTTAGTGAATGCAGGAAGCAGTTAGCACATAAGCAATTTATCAATTAAGTAAGTAAGTAAAAAAAAATATATAGAACTGTTTTGTTTTGTTTGTTTTTTTAGTTAAATTAGAGTTCATAAATTCGTAAAAAATTGATGAATTTGCAATTACTGAGCTTATTCATCTCTAATTTAAATGTTTTAAAATTATTTTTTGTGAGTCTCAGTTGATATATTTTTCATACTTATGGAAATTTCTTCTTAAAATATCTTCAAGAGGACCAAGTAATCTCTTGAAAGATTCTCTATCCATAGAAACTACTGTGCAGTCGCTCTAAATAATTTAATAGATTTATTTCTTCCAACATATATAAATGAATATAAATATTACTTCAGCGATAACATTAGCAGCTCTAGTCTGATTTTTAAGCAAGGCAATTTCACCAAAGTAATCTCCACTCTTGTATTCGTAAACTTTAACTGCAGCTTATCCGGCTGTTTTATAATGCAAATTAAACTAAATTTAGCATTTGATTTAAATATAAAAGAATGATATTACCTTGCATGACCTTTGTAGCAATAGCGATACCTTCTTCCAAAATGAAGAAAGAGTTACCGTTTTCTCCCTTTTTTAATAAATAAATTAATTAGTAATTAATCTGATCTGTCTGTCTGTAATTAAATAGAATATTACTTCTTTAACTATGTAATCACCTTTAGAGAACTTGTGGGAATGGAGAGCATCAGCGATTTGTAATCTTTCATAAGGAATCATGTCATGAAGTATTTCAACCTTAGATAGGAAAGCTTCATACTTTTCTCTCTTCTTGGCAGCAGCATCCTAATATTTTAAATAATTTTACTTAAAATCTAAAAGCTTATTTGAAGTATATTTATTACCTTAACTATATGGTTGAAAGTAGGTCTATCCAATGAGAAAAGAATACACTCAGTCTTTGCAACAATAGTGGCTGCTCTAGGAGCATTGTATAAAAGAGCAAGTTCACCTTTAAAATTACAAAAAATACAATTATTAATTTATCATCAAGGATCAAATAGAATATTTTATGATTTAAATAGAAAATAAACAAAAATCTATCAAGTAGAAATTTTTAATTTAAATTACCGAAAGCTTCACCCTCCTTATAGGTTTTTAAAAGAATTCTTTCTTGGTTAGCTTTTTCCTTGAAGCAGTCTAACAATCCGCTATCAACGACGTAGAGTTCATCGCCATCATCTCCCTATTTGATGATGGTTTCTCCAGCCCTTTTTAATTTTAAAATAACTGATTAGAGAACTAATAAATTTCTAGAGAAATAATGGAATGAATTTTGATAATTTTAATTTGTTTAATAGCTAGTTTTTAAGTTAGGAAAGTTCTCAAAAAATTTGATAAATAGTTTGATTCCTCAAGAAATTAAAAATAGGAGAGCGAGGAACAATTAAATAATGGAAAAATAATAGATTCAGTAATTTTTTAATTTAAATTAACATTTTCTAAAAGTCTTCAAAAATAAAAAGAAATAGAATAAGAACTTGCTTTTTGCTTTATTTATTTACTTTATCGCTTTTTGCTATTGTAAAAGATTGATTTATTTCTGATATTCTTTTTATATAAATATTAAAAACCAGCGCAATAAAATTTATTTATTTATTTGTAATTTACATCTCGATGGTTTCAAAAATGTATGAAAGTAAATGCTATTTAAAAGTAAAGATGTTGGCTTAGATTAGATGTATTTATGAAATGGATTATTAATAAATTAATTAATTAATAAATGAATGAATGAATGAATCAGCCAATTAATTTATTTGTTTTTTGTTTATTGATATTAGTTAGTAATTTATTTTGGTAATAACGCTTAAAATAAATTAAAATAAATAAATAATCTAACTAATATCATTCAGATCTATCTATCTTTTAGAGAGCTTTTTTAGTTTTTATAACTTTTTTGGATATCAAAATTTCTTGTCAAAATAACTAAATTTAATTTTATGTAATTTGTGAAATACTTGAATTTCTTTTCTTCCATTGCGCCGATGACTACTCTTTGTTCATTTTCGTCCAAGCTTTGGAACATGAAAGCTTGAGATAAACGTTGCTTTATTCTTAGAACTTGGTTGGCATTTTTGGGAATATTTTTGGCCACAAATGCTGATTTTTGATTGTATTGGCCATAAGCTTCTGCAGAAACTGAAGTACGCATAGTTTTTCCTTACTTTTGCTTAATTAAAATCTAAGGATCAACTAAATCTTCAACTGCCTCATCGTCGCTATCACTAGCACTTTCATTCTGGCTATGATCCTATTTTTCAAACAAAAAATATCAATAAACCTTTTTATTATTTGTGATAAAGTGTTTTTATTCTAAAAGACAAAGCTAGCTTTTTCTTTCCTGCTTGCTTTTTTTTCATTCATATTATTTAAGCTTTTCAGTTGAATGTTAATTTTAAGTTCTTTTACATGGTGGTGGTGATGATGACCTCCTTCCAAATGGGCTATATATAATATTAAAAATAGTTGTTATTTAAAATGTCTGAAAAACACTCTCACTATTTAAATTTTTTTTGTTCCAACCTTCTTTTAAGGATTATAAAGCCTTATTTTAGCAATTGTTTTATAATGCTTACACTTTAGAGCAAAATAAAAGCTCCATTTATTTCTTTATTTTTTAATTTTTATTGAACTTTTTTTGAAGTAGTATATGGAAAGAGTAGAAATAGGTTTTTATATGAAATCTTCCTAAACTTGCTAAAAGAGTAAAAAACTATTGAATAAATAAATAATTGTCTTCTTTCATAGAGTGCAATCAGATAAGTGCATTAAACCAATTTTATTTATTCAAATGGCTTGTGTTTCACATCTATGATTTGCTCTTTAAAGCAAGAAATTAGATATAGAAGAAGGTATCATATTTTTGGAGGAATTGAGTTGTTTATAGGTTGGTATTTCTTTGTTAGTGAATGAGTGAAAAAGGGAATTATAAATAAGAATTTACACTAGTTTTGAGTGAGCCATTAAATCATAAAGGGAACCTTTTAGAATTGATGAAAAAAAGATTATTAGAAAAAAATATGAAGAAAGCTTAAATCTTATTTGATTGATGCCTTTGGAGTAAGAACTACAACCCTCTGGCAGAATTTTCAATCCAAATGATTTGAGTAATTGAAAGATTAAAACACAATAAATTTAAATGATTTTTTGAAAAGCTCCTAATTAAATGAAAGAGCAAAAGTTTTGCTTACGACTTATTCAGGCTACTTCTTGACTAACTCAACAACCAACTTTTCAAAGATGGGAGTGACCTTTGTTGATAAATATTTCTTACCCTACTCGCTTTGTACTGACATTCTTTTTGTTTGTTTCTTAATTTACTTATTAGCTAATTAAATTTTCTTTAATTTTTGTTTATTTTATTATTATTGATTGATTGAGTTAGTTTCTTTATTTTTTCTTATCTTTTTGTAATTTTTATTGCTTCTGAATGTCTGTCTGTCTGTCTGAATTGAATGATTGACTTTATGTATGTATTTATATATATTTATTGCTTGTCTGACAGTCAGCCTAAAATATCAAGCAAAAACTAAAAGAGAGATAGGCAGACAATTAATTAGCAAAAATAACAAAATACATATAAGAGCTACAGTGATACATATATACATACATTTGATAGATCAGCCAATGTTAAATATTAATAAAAATTTACCAAACAATTCTAAAATAAATTAGTTTATTTATTTCTTGATTAATCAATAGAAAAACTGTTGCCATAAATAATCTAAAAACAACTACACAAATAAATTTATGATCTTTTATTTAGAATCATAGAACAGTAAAAGAAATTAATTATATCAATTTTAATTTGTGTTATTAATCAATTTATTTGTTAATTTATATATATTTATTTTCCTGTTCTAATCTAAATATATCAGATCAATTCAAATAATTAGCATCAATTAATTAATTAATTAATTATTTTCTTACTTAACTCAATATAAGCTCTACTCACTCTAAAAACAATACACACATGCATCATATTTACACTTTTAATTTTAAACAAAATTATCTTGATACATTGCTTTATAACATATTTTTATTGCTGTTTATTTTTCCTTCTTCATAAAGTTAAGCTTCATCTTAGTGGTTATATTTCAGGTATTTAGTAATTTCAATTCATAATCTTAAATTTGATTACACAAATTTCAGTAATTGTTAACAAAAGCTTTTTTCAAACATGAAATATATAACAAATTATTGTTCTTATATAAATCCTATTTCAAATATGCGTTAAAATTAACTTAATTGTTACAGCATAATTAAAAGTGTGCTTTAAAGATTGACTCTTAAATCCTCAAATAAAAATTATTGAAAAACAAACACATCTTATTCTATCTTCTATTCTATATTAACTCTAATGAGCGTATTATCAATATTACAGAACCTCTTGTTATATTAATTTTCAAATAATTAAAATAATAGGTCAAAAACATAACAAAATTTCTTATGTAAGCTTATTAATTTTGTAAAAACAGAAATGGCTTTATTGTTCTAAATCTATCTTAAGAAAATAAAACAAATGAACCTATTTTAAAAAATAAATCAATAGATAAATAGCATATTAATGATAAAATAATAACAATTCAAATAAATTTAGTGAATGACTTTTATGTTTTGCTTGTCTATTAAATAACATTACAGAAACAGTATTTTAACCTTTAACAACCATAAAGTTAGTTATAGTGAAACAAAAAGCTAGAAATCAATCTAATTCTATCATTAATTCAAGAATAAATTCTAAAAAGAAAATTCAAGAAAATAAATAATTTGGCTAAAACTAGCACTTACCTGAAATATAGAGTAAATAATTCTATTTCATCAACAAAAATTGAAGATAGAAAAATAATTTCAATCAATTTGATTATATATATAAAAGAAAGATATGAAATGTTAATTTAAAAAAATTTTTTGAAATTTTCTTGTGAAAAATAGATAAATATTCGTTTAATATGTCAAAGATTTACAAGATAAACAAAAGATTTTTCAAGAAAATAAAAGATAATTAGTTAGTTATTAAGTTAGATAGTTAGAGTAAAGTAGAAAAAATTATTGGAAATGATGTTTGGATTAAGAAAAATTAATTCTTAATGGTTACTTTGATACTAATTTAATGATTTAAGATAAATGTAAAACTAAAAGCTCGAAAGTAAAAAAAATTTATATAAATAAATTAGGTTTTAATTATAGATTTCTTGAAATTTTATGCTAATGTTTTAATTTATCTTGGAATTTGTGGAGAAATTCACTTCTATGTCTAAGTTAATAGATTTTTCACTACTAATTTCAAAATTGATTGTAGTTCGGATTGGAAAAGTGACTGTTATTTAGATTATTTTAGAATTGAGGCTGTTCAGAATAATTTGAATAGAGTTAGGCATTTGATGAGCTATATTTATCAGTTTCTATGTTATAATAATTATTGTTGTTGTTATTATTATTGCTCTTACTAGTATTGCAATTTGCGTTGCTTAAATTATAGCAGCTATCTTAAGTAGGTTGATTTTAAATTCTATTTGCATAGCTATAAAGAGCTTCGCTGCTGTTTGCCTCATCTGAAGAAGGTATTATATGATGGCTATTATTAGTATTATTACAGTTTTTAAAGTCATATTTTTTAGCATGCTATTCATTTTGTTACTTTAACATTTAGGCTTTCTTAAAGCTAAATATATCTTTTTCCAATTAGTCTAGCTCTTCTTTGACTAGCTTCTGGTTAGGAATTATTAATTCTCCCTTACCTTGCAGAATGTTGCTGAGCTTAACTTTCAAATTATGGTTCTCTTTACGGTATTCCCATATTTCTTATTCAAAATCCTTAATTTTTTTTACAGCTGTATCATATTCTACACTCAACAACCTAATTTATTTGTAAATCAATTTAATATATTAAAATGTAATTTAAATTAACAGTCAATAAATGAATCAATCTATGAAGGAAATTTCTTAATATCTAATAAAAATATCTAAAATTTTGTATCATGTTTTACTAATTTAAGGTTCTTGACTTTTTAAGTTCTTCCTCTTATTCACTAATTATAAATTTGAATTCTTCTAAGTTATTATCATGTAATGTTCTCTTTTAGTCAAATTCTTCTTGCATAATTGACTTTTTAGCTATTAAAAATATTGTTTAAAATACAGAAATTAAAATAAGAAAAAAAAGAGAACCATTTATCATAATCTAGTTGTACTCTAACTCCTAGAATTTCACTTTCAAATCATCAATTTCTGATGTTTTTCTTTAAAGTTCCTTCAAAATTATAGTTTTTTCATCTTTTATTTTATTAATTTCTTCTTATTGTTCTATAATCTATATATTTAATAGCATTATTTCATTGATTTTAAATATTATTGTTTAAAAGTTTTACCTACTGCTAAAGTCTCTGGTTATTCACATTTTATTCTTCTTTTGAAGATTTTAATATTATGATTTGTTCATTAAGCTATTTTATTATGTTCAAATTATCAAAAAGTTTTATATTTTCGATTTTCGTCTAAGTCATCTGCTCTATATTAAAATATATTTATTAAAAACTTAAATCTAACAGCTTTATTATTAAACTTTATACTTTCAATAGAATTATTGTTTATAATCAATAATTGTTTATTTCTCTTAAATTCATAATTTTTGAAATTAAAATTGTTTTTTTATTAATTTTGCTTCAAAACATTTTAATATAAAAATTAATATGAAAATATTTTTGAATATTAAAAAATTACATTTGAAAAGCTAGTCCAAACTTTCAAATTTATCTTGCTAAGCTTTCAACTAATACTAAATTTCATTTTCTTTTGCAATCATACTTCTGATTTGATTTTGTAATTGACTATTTTAAATTTTTCTCTATTCTATGTCCTCAAGTAATTATAAATTATCTTTTTTGCCATCAGCATTTTTTTCTTGTAATTCTTTAATTTATGCTTTAAGTAAATTATTTTATTCTTTTTAGCACTTGTAATCATTTTCTCTTTTGTCGAGCTATTTAAATCCATTATAAATATGGGTAACTTGTTTTCAACAAAAATAAATAAATTCTACTTTTTCTAATGTTTACTCCATAATTTTTTTGAGCTGATTGTATTTTTCAAAATAGGGTTTATATTTGGCTAATTCTTTTAATTTAATTTCTAATTCGTTGTAATAATCAATTTTTTATACAAATTCTCCTTTAATTTCATCTATCTGTTAAATTTACAAATAATAATTTTTTTTCAAAATAACCATTTTGTTTTTAATTTTACTTTTTTTCTTTATTAACGAAGCCTTTCAATATACATTTCTTCTTCGTCCATTTCCTAAAGCTCTTTCCACTTAATTTCTGTAGTTGTATCTGTTACACTGCATTAAATCTTTTAAGGTATCTAATCCACAGATTAATTTTATGATGGTTGTCTATAGCTATATTTTTCACTAAAATCTTACTTTGCTTATATTAAATTATAGCCTTATTCTCTCCCCTTGCTAAAACTATTTTTTCTTAACGTATTCTATTACACTTGATGCTACTAATTCAAATATATTGAATCTTTTTTATTTTCTTTATTAACTTCAATGTTCTCATCTCTATATGTGTTTTCATAAGAACCATTACCTTAAACTCTATGATTTTACAAGGTAGAAAGAGCTTTTTTCTTATGCTATTATTTGCTGCTGCTCATTTAATTTGTAAATGTAAGAGTTGTAATATAAATATTGTCTTTAAATATATTTTGCTAATATTTAGTTGGTTTTGCGCTTCTCAATAAAAAACAATTCAAAACTAATTTAAGATAATTAGATAGATAGATACCAAACACCAATTATTTTTTTGAATTTAATCATTTAAATAGAAAAGATTAATTAAATTTCTATTTCTGTTGATAATAACTACTCATTATAAAATCAGATAAAATTCATTCATTTTTGATTATTTATCTTAAATAGAATCCTTCATTACAAATAAAATATTTTTGATATTTCAGAATAATATTTTCGAAAGGCTAATTTAATAAATTATATTTTAAATGACTGCAATATTTTTTAACTTAAAAATGAAAATGAATTTTCATTATTATTTCATTAACATAGAATTTAAACAAATATTCAAATCAAATAAAATTTTACTAACTCTTATATTTAAAAATGTTTATATGCATTTTTAACTACTTGAAAATATTACATTTCTATACAAATATTTGTTATGTTAAATGTTTTTGAATACTATATTTCTGGCTCAATTTAATATGAATACTTCAATATATAGATTCATTTTACTTTAATATTTATCCTTCCTCTTTCTCTTTAAAAAAAGAATATCCTAACAAAGTTTAATTATTTTTTATAATTTAAATAAAACATCCTAATTATTCAAGTAATTTATTTGTAGGATTTTGAGAGAACATTTTTTCTAAAAATTTATGAATTCTATTTATCATAATATATGGTGCAAAAAGATGAACTTTTTTCTTACTATAATAATAACTCTCATATAAGAAGCATGAATTAATTTAGTTTTAAAAATACATATTCGTTTTTATGGTAAATATCAACTTTATTGAAGTAGTTTGATAAATAAAACTTAGCTAGATGATGAAACAGAATAATTAAATTACTTACTAAAATTCATATTTCTTTATATTCCTTTTAAAGAATATTTTAGAACTTTCATGCAGAGTTAATCTTAATATTCTATTCTAATGAAAGCCTTTATTTTAATAATATTAACAAATAGGATATTCTTGTGGTGGATAGTAAATTTATCAAATTTATTTAAGACTATGAATATTCAAATGAATTATTCTGGTATTTAATTAACAAAAAATAAATATCAAAAATATTAATTGATTGATTGATTTATCTATTAAAAATAGAAAAAACTCAATAAAATATTGAAAAGAAATGAGCAACTTAATTCTCAGCTATTGGAACTTAAGAGGAAGAACTGAACCAATCAGAATGCTCTTAAATTATCTATAATTACCATACACATACAAGGGATACGATCTTTCTAGTTATAACTAGTGGAAGCAAATTGACAAGCCTGCTCTTTAGACTGATTTTCCTAATTTACCTTATCTCAAGGATGGGGATTACATCCTGACGGAGTCTGATGCAATAGCTCAATACGTTTGTGTAAAAGCTAATAGAGAAGACATGATTGGTACTACTATTGAGGATAGAATCAATATTGCCAGAATCAGAGGCATCGTAAATGAAAACATTTACTTGATTGGACAGCTTGCTTATAGCCCTAAATATAAAGAAGAATTAAAAGCAAACTTCTAAAGATTCTCAGTCCCCTTTGGCTAGTTAAACGCCTATTTAAATAACAAAGAATATATCAATAATGGTAAGATTTGCTATTATGACTTCTACCTCTATGAGCTTATGTTCATCGCTCACAAAATATTTAAAGAAGAAAATGTATTTGATGTTTTTCCAAATCTTCGTAGTCACTACTACAGAATCTAAGGCTTACCCTAAATACAAGACTACTTGAATTCTGATAGATACAATAAATAATTTGTTATCTATGGACCTACTTCTGTCTGGAATTCAGATTCAACTCTTTGAAATATATTTCGTTTGAATTCATAATCTCGTTTTTAGTTATTTTTAATATATATTTACTATTGACATATACTTTTCCATCAGGACTACAAATTATTAATAAAACTTATCTTTCTTTGCTTTTTTGTTAATTTGTTTTTCTTTTAGAATAAAAAGAAATAAAATCTGCAATTCTAAAGAAGATTAAGTTTGATCAAAGATTTGTGATATATTTTATTATTAAATAATCAAAATTATATTTTTATGATATTTCTCTAAAGTAAATCATAATTGGCAAATAAAAATTCAATTCTGATAATATTTATATCTTGTTTATTTATTTATTTATTTAATTGGCATCTTTAATTTGTTAAATATTCATTAGATTTCATAAGATATCATTTTATAAAAGGATTTAAATTATAAGGGAATCCAGATAACCTAATTGAAATGATGCCTATCAATAGATATAGAAAGATACTTTTGCATTATGCTTTGCTTAATTTTAAAAGGATATAGGTATTTATTTTAATGGAATTTTAAGAGAACAGTAAGTATCATTTAAATCAGCTTTCAAATACAATTTACAATTAATAATAATAAATTTATTTAATACGATTTATGATAGTAGATAGATATTTTATAGAAGTTTAAGAGAACAAGCTTTGAAAAGAATAAATACTTAGAAGCATTAAAATAAATATAAAGGTATAAATAAATATTATTTGAGCTGTTTAGTATTTATTTGATTACATTTTAATTAATATATTGATTGTTCATTTTTTTGTGTGTACTTTCTTTACTTACTAAATTAAACTATTTTTTTTTTAATCTTATTTACATTTCTATTAATTCACACGTTTCCTATTAACATCTTAATTTTCTTTTTACACTAATTAACATCTTCCCACTTCATTATGAATTTTTGAAATCTTCCATGAGTTACTCATATTCCTTGTAAGAGTCCTATTTATTTAAGATTACAAATAAATGTAAGATTAAATCTAAATTTTTATGAGAAATACCTCATCAAAAATAACTCTGATAGTTAAAGAACAACTTGGACAAGTTCCAATATCCATTTTTGCTTTTATCATGTCCTAATAATTTTTAATAAAATATTACGAACTTGAAATATATAATTAGAATATTAAGATCATCTACTAGAGTAATTTGAAATTTGTCTCCACAGGGACAAGGATAGGTGAAGATACCTGTTTCCTCATCGAAATCTAAATCTTCAATTTCTACTTCGTCGTAAACACCTGCTATTTTGCTAGTCATTTTGCTATTTCTACTACTGATTTTTGATATATTTTCAACCTAACTTATATTCAGAAATTAAATCAATTTTTGATTATAATAATAATAATTCTTCCAATTTTACTTGTAAATTTATATCAAAAATTTTTAATTTTAATAAAGCCTATTAAAATAGATGGTAGGGATAATAGATTTGACTCTTTCTATCATTTTCCTAAAGTGTCTGTTTCTATCTCTATTTCACTTTAAATTGCTGACTTTTCCTATATTTTTTGGACAAAATCAAAATAAATCTTTTTATATCAAAAAAACTTCTTTTTTAAAAAATATTGATAATTATTATTTTTTAAATAATATTGCAAAATACCTGATATTAAACTTTTGATCTTTGCTGTTTAATAGATGAAAAACAGAAAATTTTATAACAATTTGTTTTTGTATGATAAAATATTTTAAAAGGCATACAATCATCCATCAACTAACTCATTAATAAATATTTTGTCCTAAGTGATTGAAAAAATTTAAAATAATTTATTGAAAATTAACTTATTTATTATAAACGTGTTTATTTGATAATAAAATTTACATTTTAAAATTAAATGATTTTCACTAACGTTACTTATTATTTTAATTTAAAAAAATTTTCTTTAAAAAGAAAATGTATCAATCTGGCTATATTCTAAGTTAATGAGAGGCATATATCAATCAAATAATAGTATTACTGTATATGCATTTCTATTTCAGTAAGATAAATATTATATTTATGATTTTAGTTTATTAGCAACTTTTTAACATAAAATAATGTAGTCTCAATTTTTCCTTTTACATAAAATAATCATTTATTTATTTAATAAGCTATTTTAATCATCTATAGTACTTAAACTAATTTAGAGGCATTTTGATAATAATTTTAATTAAAACTTTAATATAATTAGTCACCTCAATTGTAAGCTCAAGCTAGAAAATTTTTAGCAAACTTTGATAATATCTTCAAATGTCAAAATTGTCACTAAAATTTATTCTCAAATAGAAAAACATTTTCTACTTTTTAGAGAATATATTGAATATTACAAATTTTATTTAATTGAAACATCTAAAATATAATTAACATCAAAGATCAAGCTTTAAATATTAGATTCTTAAATAAAAACCATTAATATTAGTTTATTGTCTTTGTTAATTTTATAAAATAATATGATTTTTTTAGATAAAATATGTAAAAACTTTAATATTTTAATAGCCTTTCAATATTTTTGGATATATTTACAAAATATTAAAAGCAATGTTGAATTAAAAATGATAAACATGAATTAAAAAAATAGCAGTAAATTACAATATAAAAATACATAATATACTTTTGGCATCTAATCTAGTTAGGATAAATAATATAGTCTCTATTTTTTCTTTAATCTTAATTAATGATTAAATTAATTATTTTAATTAATCAAAAATCTAAAATATAAAAGAATAAAGAAAATATCTTCTTACTAATCAAATCTGGTAGAAGTAGATCTTAAAAGTTAACGGTGGATATTTTAAAAGTATAAATTACAATAATATAAAATATTATTTATGGATTTTAGTTTAAATATACACTAAGCTTTATTTATATTATTCTACTATTTTATTTTGTATACCTAATGTGATTTTCAATTTTATATATTGATAGCATTACTGATTAAACATTCAAAAAGTTCATTTATTTAATAACCTGTTTTAGCTGAGACTTCGAAAAATATCATCCCTAAAGATTTCGCTAGTTGTTAACCTTCAAGGTAAGAAACTTACCTTTATTATTCTAAATCACATTTATTACCAATTAAAGCTAATATAGCTTCTTTGTTTTATTTTTTTTAATAATAATCATTAAACCATGATTATATTCTATCAAAGGATTATCTGTTAGTAATATCATATGAGATCATAACTACTGAACATTACTTGTAATAATTGCGTGTAATAGAAGAAACTCTTTCGTTAGTATGATAATCCCAAAAATAAATTTTGATTTACTCCTCTCCCTATTAAAAATAATGTTTTTTTAAATTTATATTTCATAGAATATTTTTTACTAACTCAACTATTTTTGAGTAAAAATCTACACCCAAATTAAATGGTGAGTCTACAAATTCTCCTTTATGATGTCTTAAATATAAGGAAGATTTCCCCGTTTAAGGATCTCCAATTTAAACTACTTTGATAACATTAGAAAAGCTTTTCATTGTACTTATCTTAATTTAATAATAAAAATAAATGGTTAAATTGCTTTTAATTAATTATCATAACAATAAATTTCTAAGCAAATTTTGACAAAATTTAGGTGATTACTAAATAGAAATTTATATAATAATCACTAATTATTTATCATACTATTATATACTACTAAATTTGATTAATTTAAAATACTAACTAACAATACTCACTTTTAATTCAATAATTCACTTACTTTATTTACTTTTAATTACAAAATAAATCCTGTTAATAAAAAAATTAATATCTTTATGGTTCTTTAAATAATTAAAGCTATCTTGCTTTATTATACCTTATTCATTTTTATAGTTAGAATATTTAAAGTATTTAGACTTCAATTTAAGCTGAAAAACTAAGTAATTATATAATCAAATAGCTCTTTTAATTTGCAACTATATTAAGGAGAAACTTCAGCGATACCCAAACTAGGGTTTCAATATACTGTAAAGAAGCTTAATTAGTTTTTTACCTATTCTCTACCTCTTTATTAAGCTTATGTCTAAAGAAAGCTAAAAAAGTTATTTTATTTAAGATTTACTTCTTAGAAACTAAATACATGCAATCAAAAAATAATATTCAAGATTAAGCTAAATATATTAATTATATATATAGGTAGATTAAAAAAATGTTTACTCATATTATTTTAATAAAAAAAATACATTCTTATTTTATAATTTTTAATATATAATTTTCTTCATTCAGTTTATATGCCTCTAAACTTAAAATTCCATGCTTATTTACTGCAATCTTGAATTTCTTTTGATTCTTGCTCAAAAAGTTTGTAGGAATCTATAGGATCCTAACTGGTTTTAAACCTTTATTAATCTACAGGAGTTATTTGATCATAGTTTGATGGATTTAACTTACTTAAATAATCCTAAAAGTTAAGACACAGATTGATATTAACTCCACCATGTTTACTAAAACCATATCCATAATTCTCATTAGCAAAAAATTTTGGAACATCTTCTAACTTATGTTTGTTAATTAGCTCAAAATATTTATCGGCAAGCTACTTTTTGGTATATTCTTAATCCGTCAAAAAATTAATGTTAATTTTTATCTCTACTCCAACAAATACCTCTGAATATACTTATTTTCCCATTATACTGATAATTGAATTCCAATTTTTACCACCGCTTGTTTGATTTTAATAATCACATTTATCAGGCTCAGATAAGGTTGATAAAATTTTAGTCATATTTGCCTAAAGTTATGAATTAGCATTAAGTTAGAAAGCTACCCTTTAGAAAGTATGCTTAATCATAATTTGGTATTTTCTTTATGACAACGAAGGTGAAATATCAACTTGAATATCATTAAAATCTTCTGCATTAGTCTGCTTCACATCTACAAAATCAGGTACTATATAGCCCTTCAAGAAATCATAGGTTTTTTGTTAGTCACAGCACTCTTAAATAAAATCTATTTTATAGTAATCTTAAAAAAACCCTCCAGTTATTGTACTTGGAAATCCTACAAAAGTTCCTGGTAAAATTTGGTTAATTTAAGAATCACAAGAGTTTTAACATCTGTTAGAACTATCTTAAATGACCTAAGTGTCTTATCTTAAATTAATTTTACCTAAGCAAAAGCTAATTAAGATAATTAAAAGAATCAATCTCATTCTTTATCTTTTCTTTTTTTTTCAATTAATTATGATATTGCTTTTCTCTCTGTTGATTGAGTGGTTTTTAAAGACTAAAAATGGATAAATTTATTAATGATTCCTTATCAGTCACTCGCTTATCAGAAAAAATTTTTCATATTTAATTTGAGTTAAATTAAAAAAAGAAAAAACACAGAATGTTTTTTAAGATGTTATTTTTTATAGATTTTGATTTGAATAAATTAAATTTATCATATTTAATTTTAAAATGAGTATTAATTCTTATAAATATTATCATAATATATTTATTTATATTTTTCAAAAAGAATAAATTTATTTTTAATATATTCTTATCAGAAAAAATTAAAGTGTCAAATTTATAATTCTATTAAATATTTATTTTTTCTTATCAGTATATGAACTTTGAAAAATAAAAGCTAAATAAGTAGTTATATAGAAAAGTAATTTGTTCAGAATCAGAATATATCATTTACTTTGCATTCAATTAATATTTATAAAAATAAAATTAAGTTTTGTGTGTTTTTTTAATTTTTTTTTTATTGTAATATAATATTAAAAATAAAAAATATAAAATAAAAATAATTTATTTTATTTTAAAAAATAAATTTAAATTATAAAAATAATAAATTAAGGTTTTAACGCTTAAATTTATCCCATATTCATTAAAAATATTATATATATTTAATAGCTTATCCCTGGAAGAGCTTTATATTCCAAACAAATTGAATTTGGGTCATTTCTGACCCCTCAAAACTAAATCAGTATTTTTAATTTAATTAATAATTTAATTTTTTATATATCAATTATAAAATGTATTATATAGGATAAGACATCTTCAAAATATATTTATTTATTTAAATAATTCTATATTATATAAAAAAGGGATGATTTATCTATCTATTTTAATGAATTAAAAGATAATTTAAAAAAATGATAGAAAATACATTTTAAATGTTAAATAAATAAATATTTTATGAAAACAAAATATTTAACAAATTTACACACTAACTCTATGTTTTATTTAAAAAATAAAATTTTTTCCTTAATCATTAAAAAATTTATACCTTATTATGAATAAATATGTAATCTTCAATCATATTTCAAATAACTTAAAAATAATTATATTTATTTTGAACATACCTAAATTTAATATCTGGCTATATTATTGTTTTATAATATTAATCCAAATAATAGATTTTATTCAAAATATATTATCTATTAATTTGTTTTGAAATCATCAAAAGTAACACAAATTTAAGTTTATATTTAAAAGAATTTATTAGATAAATTAAGAATAGTTGAAATATCTATAGAGTAAAAGTTAGAATTTATTAAAAAATTGTAGAACTATTATTTTTAAATCTACGTTAAAAGATATTTATTTATTTAAGCTATAAAATATCAATCCAGTTTCTATTCCTTTATCTATAAGCAAATGTCATACCTCATTTTACTACATCGTAGTGTTTTTACCGTAAGATTATTTAAAGCTTTTAGACACTTTCAACTTAAGGTTTACGACTGAGTAATTATAAAATCAAATAATTGTTTTACTTTGTCACCTGTTTTAGCAGAAACTTCAAAGAAGGCTATACCTAAAGATTCAGCAAGCTGTTAAGCTTCTTGATAAGTTACTTACCTATGCTCATCTTACTTATCACACTTATTACCTACTAAAGCTAAAATTATTACTTAGCCATCCTTCTTAAAATCTTAATACCAATCATATGCTTTTTAAAAAGTTTATCTTCTATTAACATCATAGCAAAGGATTACAAAAGAAAACATCCGATAAAAAAACTATCTTATGTAATAAAATCTTTCATTTGAATGGAAGTCCCATATTAAATACTTTATTTGTTCTTTTCCCTAATAAAAAGTGTTAAAGTTTATTTTATTTTGAAATTATTTCTTACCATTTATATAAGCATTTGTTGAAATTCAGTACCACTATACATATCAGGATAATCATAAAACTTATCCTAAAAGTATCTTATGATTAGAGAAGATTTTCCTGTTAGTATATCTCCGAAAAATAATATTTTTATTAATTTTTACTGATTATTTTCCATTTTTTTTGGATAATAAATTAATAATCCTTATATCAAAATTCTATGATATTGTTTTAATTGAATATTGACCTTAATAATTATAAAAATATGACAATAAAAGATAAACTATTTAATTAATATACTTAAACAATATATTCTACTAAAATATATAATCCATTATAAATTTAAAGGTTTGATAAGTATAAATAGTTAAAAAAATAATATTTTATCTTCATTAATATAGAAACTCTTATTTATTTATTTATTTTCATATATAATATAGAGTTCACATCACTTTTACTAATAAAAAAATATTAATATTTTATAATTTTGTTGTAAATTAATTTAAAAAAACCTGCTAAACCTTCCAAAAACAAATCCAAATAATTATATATAAATACTATAACATTATAAAAATTAATATTAAGTATTTCTGAGTGCATATACATGTGCGAGTATATTCTATTCTATTCTATCACCAATTTAATTGTTACTTTTTAAATATTGAAGAAAATATTAGTTAGTTTGAAGGAAAAGTGAATAAAAAATATGAGCTAAAAATAAAGAAACTAGTAAATAATATAAGCAAAGTTGAAAATGAAAAATGACTTAAATTAAAAAAAATTAATAGTGAGAATTAATAAGTAAATAAATCAAGTAAAAAGATTATTTTTGTTTAAATTCCTTTTTATATAAAAAATATCACTATCTAAAACAAATAAGCTGTTTTTACCATAAATTAAGTGTCAAATTTGAAAGATTAGTGCAGCTTGCTAATCCAGAACCTAAACCCGAGGCCCCTTTAGCACCAATTTAGAGAAGGGCATAGGGACTCGAGTGGGCGAGTCCGAGGGTCGTTGCTATTATAAAGGAGGTTC